>OZ020576.1:13444423-13536923 GCA_963971525.1 Cephus spinipes
AGAGGTTAAGAATATTTCCTCAATAAAGAAAGCTTTCAAACCCGTAGCCCAATTTAGGGAGCTCCACCGTGTATTACTCAATGAGGGCCTGAGCCACGGGGAAAGCTAATAATCTACAACACACGCCCGCGAAGGGCAGAAAATCAGCAGTAAAAGCTCAAAATGTAGAGAGTAAATGACAGGTACGTGTAAGCCTACTTACAGAGAGAGAGAGAGAGACAGAGAGAGAGAGACAGAGAGAGAGAGAGACAGAGAGAGAGAGAGAGACAGAGAGAGAGAGAGAGAGAGAGACAGAGAGAGAGAGAGAGACAGAGAGAGAGAGAGACAGAGAGAGAGAGAGAGACAGAGAGAGAGAGAGAGAGACAGAGAGAGAGAGACAGAGAGAGAGAGAGAGAGAGAGAGAGAGACAGAGAGAGAGACGAGAGAGAGAGAGAGACAGAGAGAGAGAGAGAGAGAGAGAGACAGAGAGAGAGACAGAGAGAGAGAGAGAGACAGAGAGAGAGAGAGAGAGAGAGAGAGAGAGACAGAGAGAGAGAGAGAGAGACAGAGAGAGAGAGAGAGAGAGAGAGAGAGACAGAGACAGAGAGAGAGAGACAGAGAGAGAGAGACAGAGAGAGAGAGAGAGAGACAGAGAGAGAGAGAGAGACAGAGACAGAGACAGAGACAGAGACAGAGAGAGAGACAGAGACAGAGACAGAGACAGAGACAGAGACAGAGACAGAGACAGAGACAGAGACAGAGACAGAGACAGAGACAGAGACAGAGACAGAGACAGAGACAGAGACAGAGACAGAGACAGAGACAGAGACAGAGACAGAGACAGAGACAGAGACAGAGACAGAGACAGAGACAGAGACAGAGAGAGAGAGAGAGAGAGAGAGAGAGAGAGAGAGAGAGAGAGCGAGAGAGAGAGCGAGAGAGAGAGCGAGAGAGAGAGAGCGAGAGAGAGAGAGAGCGAGAGAGAGCGAGACAGAGAGAGAGAGAGAGAGAGAGAATATCAAGCGGTCGACCAAAACTCCGAAAATTATACCCGGTTCAGAGGCTAGCTCACCTGGAATAGCGTCGTGGTGTTCAAGAGGCTAGGCGGGAGAAGGAATAGGCATGCAATAAAGAGAATAGGTAAGAGAAAGATAGCAGAGAAATACAAGTAAGTTTAACGCACGGAAGCTATATTAGAAAAAGCAAGAAAGCGTCATGCAAGCCATACAGCAAACTGCAGCGTGTTGAAAGCAGAAGAGGTAGAGTAAATGTTTAGTCAGATTCACTAAGGTGCGAAAGCGATACCAGATAACAAAATCCTTAGAATACTTGTACAAAGCAATAGGCTCTTGAGGGATTCTATATAAACTAAAATTCTTAAATAGAAACGCGGAATTAGCGAGGGACTACGGTCCTGTGGCGATACGTCACGGCAGCGGGACGAATCCACGCCGACGCAAAAGACACGTTAGACGATATTTCGATAAATATGGGGCTACGAAATACACGCGAGAACAAATGCTTAAATTCGTATCGGTACGAAAACAAGGACCAAATTCACTCGCGAAATTTCCCGACAATTGGAAAGAGTCAGAACACGTACGATATCAATATGGCGATTAACATATCGGTATAAAATACACTTCAATAAATTAACACAGGCAGTACAAATAAGATAAAGTAGTCAAAAGAAATGGCAAAATAAATTAAATGGCCAAAATAAATTACTACTAGGTACGCGACTGATAGTCAGTGCGTCCTGTATTCTCGCATCAGGCGAGTACGCACAAAAGAAAAAGGTGACTCTACGCTCGAACAGCAGCGTAAGGTAACGAAAAATATTTACAATAAGACGGTAATCCAGAATTTCTAAAAGTGGAAATATTAATTAAATAAAGAGGAGGATGCCATTCCTAATAACGACAGCGAAAAATACGTGAACAATATAAGGCGGATAAAAGAATTATTTAGAGTAAAAATTCCATATAATAAAGAGACATATAACGCCGGAAAAGATAGAAAAACCAAAAAGATATTCAATTAAAACAACCAGACAGACTCAACGGAGAAACGGCCAAGCCGGAGACGCCGGGGCCCTAAGTGTTCCCACGTGGTCGAGAAGATAATCGGTAACTTAGAAAATATTCGACAATTCCGAAGCACTAAATTACAGCAAAGCGCAATTAATTACTATACATTCGATATAAAAGATACTCTATGATAATAAAAGAAAAGCTAAATAAGATAACGGTATCCGACACTATCGTCCATTTACTGACAATGAGAGGGACTGGAACGATCTTCAGTCCCGGCAAGCGAAAAAATTTGCCGTCGAGACAAAGAGCCTAGACGAGATTATTTCAGATAAATTCACAAAATCTCCAAAATCAAGGTAACGAAAGGTGCTCACCAAATATATAAGTTACGAGGTCGAGGAGATCGGTCCTCAGACTTCCTCCGTTCTTCTATCTACTAGTCTCCACTCGATATCGGTTAGTCTTTTTAACTCGGAAATTTCAATCAGTGGAATTTGGCTCGTTTTTGTTCACTCGTAATTACTATGAGACTTTTACAATAACCACAGGCTAACGCGCTCTAAACGTAAGTGAACGAGCCGGAATTCGTCGCTAGAGAAAGAGCCCTAGGGGCCCCCCTCCATAAATTAATAATTCCTAATTCGCAAGGTAGAGCGATAGCAAAATATAATAATACAAAATAGGTAAATCTAACGCTTGACGGTAGCCAGAGACGAAGCATTAGGCGGCTCGAGTCCGAAAATAGGCGGAGAGGGCCGAGCTGAGTACAGGAGTCCTTAGTGCGGCCGATCGTGAGTCCTTGGTGCGAGCAGCAGGATCCAGTGAAGAGTAGGCCCTGGTTTCTTCTCCGGGGGCCACTGATAACAGGAGCGCTAGGGAACGTTCGGCGACTGGGCGGCACGATAGAGGATTATCCTTTCCTCCTATCGGCGGCAGGAGTGGCGAAGGCCCTTTTTGGCGGTCCGTATGGGCGGCCGGCAGAAGTATTAGAGGGATCCCATCCCGGGTCTCCCTGGCTCCACGGACGTCTTCCGGAACGAACAACAGTTTGGTCCAGCCTCTGGCGATCGCTCGTCCGGTAGCTCAGGAACTCTCGTTGGCGGTCAGCTTCGCTCTCGTGGGGTTGACGTAGATTTGCCCAAGACGGTAAAGAAGGTAGGCGAGTGCGAATAGGAAAGCTAAAAAATAAAAAAAAAACGAGAAAGCAGAAAGACGGAACAGAGATAAGCAGAAAGGACGATAGGCGGAAACAGAGTGCATAAACGGTAAGCGAGACAAGCAAAGCCTCTTTGGAATATCGGGTGACTGATGTTTGGAGGATCGTTGCCGGTGGATTGTGTCTCTTCCCTACTCCTAGCGATCTTTGTGACTGAATTTCCGAAATTCGCGTCACAAGATATACAGGGTGTCCCAAAATTACCTGACCAACGGGGTATGGCGGTGTTCGGGAGGCACCACTGATCACGAAAACAACCTTCCTTTTGTCCGGAAGATCATAGTTTTTAAATGGGAGCAGGTCAAAGTTGACCAATCAGAGGAAGGCGTCAAGAGAAACGTAGGCACCTGCGAACTCTGAGTTTTCTTCCCTCGCTTTTGTTTCTCGGTAGCTTCGGGCAGGATGACGTCAGCCGAAGACATGCCTATTGGAAACAAGAAACAAGAAAGAAGCCACCGAGAAACAAAAGCGAGAGAAGAAAACTCAGAGTTCGTAGGTGCCTACGTTTCTCTTTACGCCTCGTTCTGATTGGTCAACTTTGACCTGCACCCATTTAAAAACGATGACCTTCCGGACAAAAGGAAGGTCATTTTCGTGATCAGTGGTGCCTCCCGAACACCGCCATACCCCGTTGGTCAGGTAATTTTGGGACACCCTGTATACAAATTTTTAAAGAAAATGTAATCTTGAATGCATATAAGCGTCGTTTATGGTATCCAGCTTGTTGAAGGCGTGTGGTAAACGTAAGAGAGGAGAGTGTGCTGGATTATTTACATACCTTAGGCCGTACGAACAATAGAGACGATACTATGGTTTGAGCGGAACGCCAAAGCGTCGCTCGTTGCACACTTTTCTGGTCATCCTGGACTTCCACGTCCGACTCCTAGATCCAAGAAACTACAGAACGGAACATCTGGACACCCTGGACTTCCAAGCCCGACACCTGGATACAGGAAACTACGGAGTGGAATACCTGGACACCCTGGACTTCCACATCCAGTATCTAGATACAAGAAACTACGGAGCGGAACATCTGGACACCCTGGATTTCCACGTCCGACTCCTAGATCCAAGAAACTACAGAACGGAACATCTGGACACCCTGGACTTCCAAGCCCGACACCTAGATACAAGAAACTACGGAGTGGAATACCTGGACACCCTGGACTTCCACATCCAGTATCTAGATACAAGAAACTACGGAGCGGAACATCTGGACACCCTGGATTTCCACGTCCGCCACGTAGATACTGGAAACTACCGAGAGGAACACCTGGATATCCTATATCTCTAAAAACTGTCACCTAAAATACGAGGAACTATGTCAAAGCACTCACATACATACACCCATGCATACGCGCTCCACATGATAGCTTTAATAATTCTATACTATTGTGAAAGCAGCCTTATATTAACTGGAAATTTGATGTAAACGGTAGCTTTACGTACAAAGTATTTTTGATTGTGTTGTGTATTCGTCAATTACCAACACCATCCAGAGTACAAATAGGTATAAAAGGTAAAGCAGTCAGCGTCATCTGTCGTGTCAAAAAGTAAATAGACATGTGACGACGATGACAATGACGACGACGGACCTGAAATAAAATCATCTCGCTCGCCATGTAAATACTCCCTGATCTCGTAGACTAATCGTATTGAACTTGGTGGCAATCGATTGAGAACCCTTGATTCCTATAGTGAATGTATCAATAACTTTATCTCACACATAGTTGTTCATAAAATATTTGAGTCGAAGCACAAGTGCAAGAGATGCTTTGAGTAAAGAGTCTCAGCGGGCCGTGTCTTGTATGTACAGCGGGCTGCCTGTATTTGGCGCGAGACTCGACCGAGTCTCTTAATTGTACCGATTTGGAATTATATAAAGAACGATTATAATTTATTAAAGTTGGTAGAATGTAAATACGAAGGTAACGCAAAATCTAATGATAGAAGGCACAATCAAACTAATTATTCTCGACTATGGAATACGGTCTAGGACATCACTCCTAGCTAGGAACTTTGCGAGTGACTGTAGCTCGCAAGGTGCCTCTCATGGTTATTATCTTAACGCCTTATGCGTAGGGTCAGCATACGCCTTATGCTGACTTTGCGTCTGGAGATTAACAATATCGTGAATTCTGTCATGGAGCATAAGAATATATCACTGAATTAAAAACTATAATAAAAATATAATTTATAAGTGGTTCTACTGTTGTATTTCGTGTTAGGGACATCATATTTTTCGATCACGTTATGTTATTTTATTAGTGTATCAACTATATCATCAAAAGTAACACAGATGCAATAATACATGACTCTTGACAGCTTATGAAAATTAGAGGTTATGTTGTATTTCATTATTTTAGCGAAGTAAGTTGCGTTGTTAGTGCCATGTTAGTGTGATGTAAAAAAGCAAATGGACATGCGAAGACGGAGAAGGAGACGACGACGGAACTTAAATGATGCATTGTCTCTCGAGTAACTCGTATATAAATGTCATTTAATCTGTAACAATCCATTCAGGATATTGAAAGCTGGTATGATTGTAATCATTAACTTCCCCTGATGTGTAGGCATTCATTAAATATTCGTTCCATTGCCGATATTAAGAAAATTTTTTTTGTTCAAATAGTCTCGGCCGTCGAACCGCCGTACTCAGGTCCCTATCTCGACACGTATACTGTGAATTATTTTGGATAAAGAGTCTCGGTCTTCGCCGAGGGTTGAAAGAAATTATTGGTCATCCTTTTGCCGGGTGAATCTTCAGGTCATGTTTGGCGAAGATCACCAAAAATGTCGTGCCATAAAATTATTTTGACCTTAGCAGTCAAGGTCAAGATTTTTCATTGTCTCAAATAATTCTGCTCGTCAAGAGGAACAAAAGTCTCAAAGAGACCATAAGTTAAAAACGCGATCTTCTATGTGAAAAAAGAGCTTAAAGACAAAAAAAAATTGGAAATTTTTTTCTGGAACATTGCTTAATCGGGCTCAGAAATAATAATATAATAATAAAGAAAGCCTTTTATCGCTCAATCAGAAACTTTTATTGAGAAGATTCAAGAAAAGTCACCGTTGCCCGACCATACTGGCGCGAGACTCGACTGAGTGTTTTGTAACCCATAAGATCACTAACACAAATAAAAAAACGAAACAGTTTCGAAATAAGACACGTACGAATTTCTTGAAATGTAGGAGGGATACGAATTGGGCAACATATAGAAACTACAGGAATTACGTTGCTGCTGCAATTAAGCAAGACAAAAATGCTATCTTTAAATTTAGATTTGACACGAGCTCAAATAGAGAGAGATGGCAGAATTTAAGGAATTATGATATTCATAGTTCTAAGAAACATACAGATCAAATTGAATATGACTCTGATATATTGAATGATTACTTCTTACAATTAGAGTCGGTGCCACCCTTACAGGTGTGCGGTGAAACACTGGATAAGTTCAGACAGGATAAATTCGGCAATGCAGTTCAAGTTTCGTTTCAATGGATCAGACTTGGGATATTATTACAAGTTATAAAAAGCATTAAGGGGAAGTCTGCAAGTGCAGATGGAGTCTCTGGCTTAATAGTGTTCCTGTGTTTTCCACATTGTGTCGATGCATTGCTAAACATAATTAAGACATCAATAGAACAAGGAATTTTCCCAGCCAATTGGAAAACTACTATTAGGGTGTCCCATAAGTTTCTTTCTTTTTTTTTTCGATATGAAGTGAATACATGATATTTATTGTTTAAAGTTGATTTATTGCGTTATATATATACCGTTATACTCTATCACTTTCTTCTATCACTCAAGCAGCCTCATTATTTCCTCTTTCCAAAATTGTTGGGGTTTACTTGCAAAATATTCCTCGAAGTGCGTTTTTACTTCGTTTACGGATTGAAACCATTTATCACAGAGAGAATTTTTTAATGACAGGAACAAGTAATAATCTGATGGAGCAAGATCTAGGGAGTACGAAGGATGCGGTATAAAGTCCCAATCAAACTGCAATAGCTTTTATCTTACATACAATGCAAAATGCCGTCTTGCATTGTCGTGATAAAAAACGACGTCTCGTCGATTCGACAATTTTGGCCGTTTTTCTGCTATAGCGGCTTTCAGTTGATCAAGCTGATTGCAATATTTGATAGAATTTATGGTTTCACCTTGAGGAAGGAGCTCATAGTAGACTACACTTTTTCAGTCCCAACAAATGGACAAAAGAACTGTCTTCGGGTGAAGTCCAGGCTTTGCATCAGTTGAAGGTCTATTGTCCGTAGACCAAGTAAACGGATCAAATCTCGTTTGCAGTATCCTTTGCATTATTACCTTTTTTAAATCAATGAAGCATAACATGCCGCAAATGCTTCCGTTGGCTATCCATATTGAACAGTGTAGAACAAAGTTTTAAAAGAGATTGTGTCTCCAACAAAGCGTACTTTAAAAGAGCTCTGGGATAACTGAAACCGATGCCATAGATGGGTAATAGATAAGCCTGTATGCTTATATAAACATAGCTAGTTAGAGTAATTCCTAGCGTTGTGCGAAAGAAACTTATGGGACACCCTAATATAATTAAACCGATATCGAAGAATGCAGATCCGGAGTCGATTAAAGATTTAAGACCATTTAATATTCTACATTTCATGTAAAAAATTCTAGAAATACTTGTTTCGAGCAATTGTACGACTGTGTGACTTCTATAGACGCGATTTCCAGACTTCAATCGGATTTCAGAAAAGGGTACAGTACAACAACCGCTCTTTTTTAGATCACGGAGGGAGCTTTGCCAGCATGCGATGAAAATAAGAAGGTTATTCTCGTTCTTTTAGATTTCATTCGAGCGTTTGAAACAATAAATCACGAACTTCTCCTAACTAAATTAGCTTATTATGGGTTGACACACGTAGCATCACAATGGATGGGCAGTTACATATTTAATAGGACACAAGAAGTAATGGTTAACAGAATAAATATACTGAGATTGTCACAAATAAGAGATGTTACATCAGAAGTACCTCAAGGTGCGTAATTCCGATCTTTATTGTTTCTCATATATACAGCAGATTTATCACCACCTGTAAACAAATTAAAAGTGTACTTGTATGCTGATGATACCCAATTAATGAAAGACTGTTACGCAGTGCAAATAAAATAACCTGAAGAAGAATAATTTATAAGAGATTTAAATAATATAGAGAGCTAGGCTGAAGAGCAAGCGCTTTTCATTAATCCGAAAAAATTGGTAGCAATAGTCATAGGTAGTAGGAGCAAACAAGAACTTTCGAAATTGTTAAAATGAAGTATAAGAAACAATGAAATTGAGTGTAAGGGAACAGCGAGAAAGTTAGGTCAAATAATGGACACTGGGCTAAGCTTTGAGCAACATGTCTTAGTTAAATATTATATAGCCTGGACCAGAATCCGATTATTATACTCGTATAGGCATGTGTTATCCAGCAAAGTGAAGTTGAATATTACGCAAGCAGTTGTATCATCGATATTTGATTATGCATATTGTGTATATAGACCACGCATCATTGATGGAGTAGAAGATTCAAATAATTCAGAACGTAAGCATCAGATGCTCGTAGGGAATTAGAAAATTCGATCATATATCAGCAGCATTTGAGAAATCGTGATTGATAAATATGATGCTTAGACGTGTTCGAAATATGTGTTGTATGATTCATAAAATCTGCAAAACAGGAATTCCTGATTAGATGGTTGAATAATTGACCACGAGACGCGACCATTATGCGATACCGTCATTACAGACCAGAACAAGCAACTTACTGATGACGTCAGCATATACGATAGCGAAATGCAGAAAATCATTTTCGTTTGCTACGGCACGTTATTATAATCAAAATTGGTGAAGAACTTAAAGATTTCCCTCCAAATTGTTTAAGAAAAAAGTAGAGAAATTCTTAAAAAGTGAAACATTATACCTAAGTTAGAATAAGCACAGATCTGACTGTGATCTGTAGGGGGTCAGAATGCAAAGCAGTTACTTATGTAGCTGATTTTCGCCTTTAGTCTGTAACATCTTGAAAATAAAGACGCTATTATTATTATAATCATTATCATTATTATTTTTGTTATCATTATTATTATTGTTCTCGTTAAGTAGAGAATTGCTTTGAATTCTTCCAACAAAAAGTATTAAAATCACATTATAACGTCAAATATACAGGGTGTCCCAGAACTACCTGATCCGGAGGGCATAGCGGTGTTCGGGAGGCACCACTGATCACGAAAATGACCTTCCTTTTCTCCGGAAGGTTATAGTTTTTAAATGGGAACAGGTCAAAGTTGACAAAATCAGAGCGAGGCGTCAAGAGAAACGTAGGTACCTACGAACTCTGAGTTTTCTTCCCTCGCTTTAGTTTCTCGGTGGCTATGGGCAGACTGAAGCCAGGCAAAGCCATGCCTATTAGATGTCACTCGCTGAGAACAGTCACGCACTAACTGAAAACTGCAATATCCTATGATAATGTAGGAAATATTAAGATCTGTCACAGTAGATATATATCCGAAATCTGTCACCTACAAGTATTATGTAACTTGGTGTGAACGATAGAAGCGTTACATGTATCTGCTTTTCTCAGATCCTATACTATGCCAGCACTAAATGCTTTCTGTGCTTCTCTAATTTAATTTTACGATTAATGTTATTATTGCAAGACTGAAGCGTATTATGAATGCGCCGTTGGAATACTCATTTCTTAAGGTTGTTTAGAAGAAAATCACGAGTAATGAGAAAAAATTGAAATTAATACAGTAGATAGTTGACTATTCGAGCCATGTCTCTGTGAAATTTCAAGCCGATTCGGGGCTTATGAACGGAGTAAAAAAATCGTAAAGTTGCGAAATTTTAACCGCTTAACTACAGTGTAAATAGAGAGAGTTAGGCGTGATCGTAATCAACTCGCGATAGCTTTTTTCGTACCATTGAACTTTTCTTGAAAAAATAGCGACGGATTCTTTGAAGTATTCCGCGTCGATCAATACCGAAATCATCAAGTTTTGGAGATTTTTGAGCAAAATATTTCAACGTAAAGATAGAAAATCGCGTCAAAATTTACTCCGAGTGAGTAAGTGCCTGACAGACACGGCAACGCCGGATTTTCAAGCCTGAAGGGAGGGGCGGAATACATTGGAGTGAGCGCTACTCATGAACCCGCGCCAAATTTAAAAGAGCATACGTACCACTATAGAACCGAATATTCATTAGAGTACCTAATAAATACTTATTTCCTTTTTTTCATAAATTCTTCTTTTAGTTAATTATTTTATAAATATTTTCCTCATTTTTTTCAATTTAATAATATGTAAAAAAGTAAAATCGCATAGGTATTATCAAATATCTATATTTTCTGTATTCTCTACATTTATCACATTAATAATACTTTTCAAAAAATAAATTATATTATTTATAGTTCTCAAATCTTTGGTGACGTTAGGGTTGCCGTTGACTGATTCTGATAAAAACGCAATAACACCTGGTTCGCCTTCATCAATGAATACCTCAATAAACTTATCATATGTAATAGAAGCCTCTATCAATTTATCACACATTTGTTTTGAAATCACGTTGTGCAGTGGGCCTAATGTTGTTCTTGTCAGCATTGCATTACGTTTTTTTTGTCTTTTTCGAGTAAAAATACTTGGATGCTCTGTTTTTTGTCAATAAAAGTAGTATCACTTATTTTAAAATATTCGACTAGCTTCTCCAATATCTGTACATCCTCAATTGCGTTGTGTGCTTCATCTGTCGACACATCAGTCAGAAATTCTTTGGCTAAATCGACTAGTCTTGTTTTGGTATGCGTGTTCAATAAACTGCGAAAAATCGGAAGCGTGTCGCTGAAACCAATTACAATTTTCTGAAAGGTAGGTATCATACCTGTCTCAGCCATTGCTCTAATGAGGAGAGGCTTATCAAAATTACAATTATGTGCGACTAGTAAACACGGCTTGCCTAAAGAACTAAGAAAATTATGGAATTTGCGCATCACACAATTCAGTGGTTGCGTTTCCACTCTCTTGCCATGATAAAATAATTCACCACAATTACTTGTAAGACCGTGAACCTCACTGGCTTTAGGAGTAATCACCGTTGAGGGAGTCACATATTTATTAAAATATGAACCGCTGCAGCCTGCAGCGATTTGCAAAATTCCAGCAGTACTTCCGAACCCTGTTGTTTCGAGATCAAAAAGAATAATTTTTGGAGGTCCATTAGCCATTGAAATTTCATTGTTGTTATCCTGGTGCTCTTGTAATGGCTCGATCATATCGCTAGTAGCCGATTGATTCAATAAACCCATACCGGATTCATATGTTGAACCTTCTACCTTTTCTTCTTTATTCCTCAAAGCCGTTCGATATTTTTTCAAAAGATTTCGTCGAGCTTTGAACGCAACTGTTGATACTTTTTGTTTACGATTTCGCGCGAGTCTTTCTCGTCCATCAACATATGCATTCATATGAGGACCAGGTGTCAATTTTAATTCCAGTAATACTTCAATTAAGCATCGGTTCCCAAGATTTTTAATCGCAATAGCAAGGGCAACACGATGATGAAGCGAAGCTGTCAAGCCATAGAATCGCGATTTGGGAGCTTTGCTAACAATCATGGCATTCAAGTTCTCATTAGGCTGACTCGAGCTTGCAGTGACGAATTTATCAACATTTTCTGCTAATTTGTTGAAGAATTTGGACAAATCTTCATACAAAGCCAAATTCTTCAGACCTCCAGGTATCATTGAATGGTTGTAGTTTTCTTTGTCTCTCTCGAAATTGCACCAGTCTCCACAGTGCTCATGGTTGTTGAAAGAATGATCTACTATTTGCTTTATCGTCTCCTTCATGGCATCTTTATCATTCTTATTCTGAGCAACTGCGTATGTAAAACATCTCTGCAGGTGAATGATGGCATTTTTCTTCAGTTCAGGATGATTTTTACTCATAGACCATAAAACTTTTTTAACATTCTTTGAAGCGTGATTAGTGTCAGAAAATTTGATGATTTGATGATGGGATTCTTGGCGCACTGCAGAGATGGTTGAGCTGTCATCGTCCCCAACGAGAACTCCGATTTCAACCTTGGTTTCCTTGAGAATAGTGCTGTGAGCAACTAAGTCTACTGCGAGAGCTGGCTCCATGCTCTTTGCACTCCCTGCAGAGTTTATTTTACATTTATGGTCGCTGCAGGAATGTCCCCCATCACATTGCTTGCACTTTCGATTTTTAGTGTCATAATCGAGTACCTGGCCCCATTGAACTCCAATGAGAGCTCCGTAGCCGCTGAGGCTGTCATAATCTCTTCCTGTTCCTCGATTAGGCCACCCTATATCGTATGATGCCATAACACGAATAATCCAACTACTGGGAATAGCAGTTAGATCACCAGATAATATTTCACGGGGGAAGTCACGGGCGCCAGACTCAATAGCAGACAATATTACTTTTACCTGATCTTCTGTCAAGTTAGGCAATAGAAAATTCTCCGGTGTTCCTTCTGGCCTGTTAATGAAAAACGATCAAACAAGAGTTATGAAAAGGAGAAATGAATGAAAACATTTTTAGTGATCAAGGTTATATGTTGGGTCATGGGATTCGGGGCTTTGAAATAATTCATATTTCAATCAAATTAATTTTATTACTCCATACATAGCCTCACTTCGAGGCAGTAATAAATTAAATTTCAATTATGTACAATTGATTATTAAATTACTCATTTCAAATCGTAAAAAAATGACTTCATTTAATCAGGCTTGAGTCTAACCAATAAAGCCATTTATTTAACAATTTAAAAGAATTATAAACGGTTATAATTATGTATAATTCGATAAAGGTGAATGGCTGGGTGGAACAATTTTTTTCTTTATTTTATTTTGCATCATAACTAAGCCCAGCACTACTCTTCAACTAATCAATATACTTTAAATTAAATTAAATGTTTAAATTGTATTTTTATGCATTAATCAATGAAATTATGAATGGATAAACTACAATAAAAAGCGGAAAGCGATGAATGATAAAGCGAAGCACCTACAAAGCGAAAAAAAAAGGCAAAACGGAAAAAAACCTACAAGGATTTTTTTATGGATAGGAATTTTTCAAGAGTCAAACGTCTTTCTAACGCGGCAGCAGTTTTGCAACTCCTTTCGGCAACCTGTGTCACAGCTTCTCCAATCAGCTCTTCATGCGTCTTGAGCAAGTGATTATTGAAAGGTGGCATATCCAAAACCCCTAATAATTTGTTAAGATGTGTCCAACCCATACCAGCATCGATAAGTCCTAAAATAATATAAAATTTTTTATTTATAGAAATTGATTTCATTCACTTCTTGACAAAAACAAAGTTTTTCAAATTTACCTAGTGCGATTCGTGCATTAACATCATACATTGTTTTGCCATCTGGTGCCGTAAATGTTTTATCCGTGGTGATTGAATTTTCGAGCAAACATTCTTGACAACGAATTATCAAAAGTGAAGCTAGCCCATGGCGATTTTCCTCAATGATGTTCGCTAAAGATAAGATCTGCCCGCAATTTTTGCACCGGTCATTCTGAGCCCATAGATCTACATCAATTATTCTGCGTCCATTTTCTGTTTTTTAGAAGCAGCTTTGGATTCAGGAGGCAGATCCTAACTCGTTGATTTCTTTCGTTTCCTAAAATTTTGCTGTTGTTTCAGTCGCAGATTGTAGACCGCTTCTGTCACACATTTATTATTCCACATAAAACGCTTTTTTTTCCTATTATTTTTAGCATTATTATCACTACTTGTCTCTTCCAATTTCCTCTTTGCCGCATTTGTCACTTCACTTTCTTCAGGATTCATGATTCATAATTTTTATAAATAAAACATCGATCATGACATTTCATCACAAAATAATTGTGTGAAGTTGCTACTTTTCCCACGAGTTTTGAATCTACGCTACTGGACACGGGTAACTAGAGGGCCCCCAACGTTGCTGCGATTATTCCTTATTTTTCTTTTTTTATTATTCAAAATTTTAATCATCTAAAAATAATCAAGAGTAAAATATAATTATAGCTTCGATAAAGACTCCGTCTCATACAAATTTCAATCATATTTATCGAGTAAAAAAAATTTTAATATAACTGGACAGTGTACAGGGCTAAAAAAAATATCTGCAACGCCAAATGTATAGGCATAGGGAAATCTCCCCCACTCTCATCCATCCCCACCCTACTTCTAAACAACCTTAAGGAAGGAGTGTTCAGGAAAAGAAGAGTCCATGATAATATGATGGCAGCGTACGCTGGTACCCAGAAAAAGGAATAGACATCGACGAATCTAAGAATTGAAATAATAGTTATAACATTATCATTGAATGCCTACAGTAAAAGTTGTTAGATACAGGACGAATCGCTGATAGACACTTTTACATGTTCCACATAAGATTCAGTACAGATACGTATGGTAAAACTATGTAATATTTAATTACATGTTTCACGGCAGCATAGATTGCTGCATAGATCCAAAACTGATCTGAGATTGATCTTTCCCTACAGTGATTGTGGCTTGAAGCGATGTTCTATGAATGATCTGCGTCGCTCTATTTTGTTGATGCACAAATGATATACTCAGTTTCATTTTGGGCCTTAATTTTTCATTCCTCACTCTTAATTTCTGTGGTACTTTTTTCGGTACTCTTTGCGGGACTTCTAGTGAGACTTTTTCTGGTACTTTTTCCGGGATTTTGTACGGTACTTTTTCCAATAATTTTTCCCGTATGTTCTCCCGCTCTTCCTTCTGCATATTTATCCGTACATTATTCTGTCCGTTTTACTGGATCTGGAAGGAGCTCTTCGCCTCGTCCTCAAGGTACAGATGTCCTTTGTTCATATGAAAGGAGTCCTAATGTTCCTCGTCCTAAATCTCTTCGTTACTTTTTCAGGGATTTTTTCCGATAGTTTTTCCTGTACTTTTACCAGTACTTTTTTCTGTATTTTTTCTAGGACTTTTACCGGTACTTTTTCCGGGACTTTTATTGATACTTTTACCGGTATTGTTTTTCCAGGACTTTTTCCACGATTTATTCTGGTATGCTTTTATTGTCTACACCAAGTTTCATAATACTTGTAGGTGACAGATTTCAGATTTACCTACTGTGACAGATCTTTATTATTTCCTACATTATCATAGGATATTGCAGTTTTCAGTTAGTGCGTGATTGTTCTTAGAGAGTGATATCTAATAGGCATGGCTTTGCCTGGCGTCAGTCTGCCCATAGCCACCGAGAAACAAAAGCGAGGAAAGAAAACTCAGAGTTCGTAGATGCCTACGTTTCTCTTGACGCCTCGCTCTGATTGGTCAACTTAACTGCTCCCATTTAAAAACTAAGAGCTTTCGAACAAAAAGAAGGTCATTTTCGTAATCAGTGAAGCCTCCCGAGCATCGCCATACCTTCCTGGTCAAGTAGTTTCGGAACACCCTTTATGATCTAGCAATAGTTCATCACATCAATTGTATTTCCAAAATTGTCTATAACGTCTTCACTACTTTTTTGTGTTATTACTGCTGCTTATATTTAACTATGATTTAATATTCAATCCATAATTAACACTAGATTGCCCAAGGAAGTCATTTTGACTGCTTTTTAATTTCAATTAGAAAAACAATGATGTATATAATGACACAATTTCTTAGAACTTTGTGACTTTTTCTACAACATATAAATGCGTTTATTAATAATTGTAGTTACCTCCCCCCTCCTTCATTTCCGGTATATATATATGTGTTATACCTATATTGCCCAAAAGCAGTCATTGTGACTGCTTGGGAAATTTTAAATAATCAAAGGACTCTTATTATTGAATTGAGTAAATTTCTTATATGACCAGTTCGGCTCTGTATTGAAATAACAGTTTTCATTTTTTTTCGATTATCGTCATATGATAACATACAAGTACATGATAAATTGTCGATTTGGGCGTATACTTGATAAGTCGCAGTTGTTCAATAATCTAAAGTAGTACTTGTTACTATTTTACTTCTTTACTATTTTACTACTAACTACTATTTTACTTCTTTTGCGCCCTAAATTCATGAAAGAAATGTCGAATAGAAGTATATAACTGTAAATAATATAAAAAATATTAAACATTAATTTTAAACAAATTTCTTTACACATTAGTTATTGTTTCACAATGCAGTCATTTTGACTGCTTTGGGCAATATAGGTATATACAAAGTTTCGGTCTTTCTAGTGTTAATAACGCGTTAGATGATTCCAAATCGAAGACTACTTGCCGAATTCTTTTACACGAAAGTGTTTTTTTTTGTGTTTACATTTATCGGAACCGAATTGAGATTAAGGACAACGATGCTTTAGCTGTTTTAACTACTAATCAGATTTTTTATAGGTCATCTTCCACATTACTTTGTTAATGAATAACATCTATTAAAAAAAAAGGAAAGTCAGGACAGTGGTGCCGAAACTACCGCAAAATCTTAAGGACGTTGTTCGGTGACAATCTCGCGAAAAAGTTATATCGTACCGCTAGCATGAATGCCATTGCGCGTAGTACGACGAACAGTACAAACTTTTGTTTCGGATTGGTCTACGCACACGCACAAATGGTGTGCACCGACAAGCACACACTAATACGGTAAACGAGCTGGCAACATCGGACTGCCCCATTACGCTCAGCGGCCAAACAGACATATGTATATGTACACTGCAGGACAGTAATGCCGTCCTTGGGTGGAGCTAGTAGGAAGCGGGAGTAGGGCGACCGGCAGTGGCGACTGGTAGCGAGCAAGCCAGGCCGCCGCGTAGAGAGGGTAGCCTATTCCCCTCGCTCGGGACGGCATGTCTGTCCAGAGTCCAGGCGTCCCGTATAAGACTGTCTCAGACAATTTCAACAGAGTCCGCATAAGTCCCTCTCACTCGCAGTTAGTGGAGTCCCAGAGATAGCCTGCACTGTGTATAAGAGCGTCTCACTTGGGTCTAGCGCTAGTCGCCCATAAGACCATCTCACTCGCTGGCAGCGCTGGCCTAGCGCGTATAAGAGCGTCTCACTTGCGTCTAGCGCGAGTCGCCCATAAGAGCCTCTCACTCCAAACATTAGGCTCTCTTATTATAATCCGCAGGCCACTGCTGGCAGCGAGTGAGAGGGTCTTATGGGCGACTAGCGCTAGAAGCAAGTGAGACGCTCTTATGCGCGCTAGGCCACTGCTGCCAGCGAGTGAGAGGCTCTTATGGGCGACTCGCGCTAGACGCAAGTGAGACGCTCTTATACGCGCTAGGCCAGCGCTGCCAGCGAGTGAGACGGTCTTATGGGCGACTAGCGCTAGACCCAAGTGAGACGCTCTTATACACAGGGCAGGCTATCTCTGGGACTCCACTAACTGCGAGTGAGAGGGACTTATGCGGACTCTGTTGAAATTGTCTGAGACAGTCTTATACGGGACGCCTGGACTCTGGACAGACATGCCGTCCCAAGCGCGGGGAATAGGCTACCCTCTCCACGCGGCGGCCTGGCTTGCTTGCCACCAGTCGCCACTGCCGATCGCCCTACTCCCGCTTCCTACTAGCTCCACCCAAGGACGGCATTACTGTCCTGCAGTGAACAAGTAACGCGCTGTCCCCTCCGCCGAACCAGCTACGCTGTTGCCACGTCGCGAGCGTTCCCCCCACCACACACCTCATACTATCGAAAATTTTACAGTTTTCGTCAAAATAAACATGGATCGAGACGGTCAAAAAATTTCATTTTTTTTGAGAATATGTCTTTTAGAGTCTTTTAACTGTTAGCAAAGTTTCATGCATGTGTTAGACCTCCATCGATGTCAAAAAATTAATATAGGGCATGCGTCTATGCTTTGCGTATTAAAATCATCACTTTCAATGACATTTTTTACCAATTCCGGACGGCAAAACGATTTTTGCCTGAGGAGAAATATTTTTTTAATAATTCGAAGAATATTTGGTGAAAGTTTCAATCCTCTGTTGGATCTTTCATTTTACCGAACAACGTCCTTAAACTAATAAATTACAGATTGCTGGATACCAATATAAATTTTAAAATGTCTGGTAGGGTAATTATTTAAAAAGTATTTCATGAAATTTGAATTATTTTCATTATGTAATTTTTATACACGTGTTTTTTTTTCAGAGTGAAGAACTGGGCCTTAAAAGTGGGCATAGATTTATGGGAGTTCAGTAAACAAGTGACGAAACTGACAGAAATACAAAGGGTAAGATGGTTATTTATTTATGTAAACAAATGCATTTTCAATAGAATTCTTTATACTGAAATATAAAATTCTTATATCTAAGGAGGTTCCGTAATCATAATCATAATAGTTTGTGACGTGCTGGGCGATTATTCTCACCGAGGGTCGACTCGAAAGCAGCGATCTCAACACAAAAAGGGGTCTGATAAAGAGAAGGGTACACGGGGTATGGTGTAACAAAATATAATTATTACGCACTGGCCGGTACAAAGAGCAGAAATAATAGAAGAAAATAAAAGAAACCAATGGTAATACAAAACTAGATTGTATATCAAAACAATAACACGGGTGCTCACTCGGAAGCACGCGGTATTGGAGGTGTTAAACGGGGCAAAGGGAGGAGGCTAGGTTAGGTGAGATATGCAATTGACGAGGGTAGAAGGAGGGGCAGGGAGGACTTACCGGTATAAAATAATACGAAAATAATACCTGGGCACCAGCTACGGTCACGGTGTATCACCGTCGAGTGACCCCAGAAGGTCATCGAATATTCACTCTCTGGAAATGGCACGGCTAGTGGTTGGAAGAGGTGAGGGGGCTCAGGAGGAAGGTCCCGAACGCAAAATGGCTACTTACAATTACCTCGGTGACTACAATGATTTGGAAGGCAAACAGGGGAGGATGATGCCCAGTTGCGCACAAACCCAATTGGACACAAATGCGAATTTCTGTCTCCTGAGCGATATGCCATCAATAATTCAACGATATTATAAGTCATATTTATCTGGTGGAACCTTTTCAAACATTGAATACTCTCTTCAGTCGGGCTCGCTTGCTGTCGATACTTTTATCCACTAACCTACCCAGACTTCGAAATTTGAACAGTCCACCCTATCCTAACCTTACCTAACTAAATCTAACGTAAAGTAATGGAAAACTACATATAATATACTATAATAAGACATCGTTCGTACCTAATTTTATTCCATCTATTTAAAACTGGACAGAATTTGCAGTAAAAAGAAATTTGTGTCCAATTGGCCTGTGCGCTAGTGGGTCCCCCTAATGGGGGAAAGGAGGGTACGTTTAAAGGGCGCAAGATACTAAATCCTAGGGTGCATGCAATATACCACTGACCTCGGTGGTTGGCGGAAGGCCAGTCTGAAATACAAAGAGACCAAAAAGAAGCCGGTCCACGTGAAATGGCTCGCGAATATCCTAAAGGCACCTACGAAATAGAGAAACGCAAATAGAAAAAGGGACTAGGTAAAAGATGGCAAAAGGAAAAACTCAATCACTCCGTACTTACGTAACAATCCGCAAAACACAATAATCCCCAAAAAAAGTACTCTCGCACTCAAACTTCACCAATCAATATCACGCAAAATTCGAAATAACGCACGCTATCTCTCGCAACCTGGTTTGAAGTGTCGTTCTTTTGCCGCTTTCCGCTTCTCATGGGTCTCTAGGGCCTCGGTGATCGGTTGGACCGTTGGGTTTGAGAGGGCTACGCGCTTCAGCATTGGTTGGCAGTTCCGGCATGGCAGGGCTCCGTTGCCTTCTTATGGTTGGCCTTCAGGGCCTCGCTGCAGGGTGGCACGAGGCTAGCTGTTCGCGAGCCGGGCAACATGGCGGTCTCCAGACCTGTCAAACTCGTCTCCCGGGCATGTTCACGGTCTCGGAGAGAGAGGGCTCCACCACTGTCACACGAACCTCTTAATTACCCGTGTGACGGGATTGCACCGAGGCTGCATTTCCACATGGCGAGGGTGGCTGGCTGATGGGCATCATCCTCATGGATCTCGATCAGCTGTTCACCTGGCCATGCCACATAGCCACTCTCTCGATCCTTCCGGGGATGGCTGTTGTCTTCGTAGATGGTCCACGGTGATGGTCCTCGTCGGCTCCTAGTACCCTAATGGGGGTGGGGATAGGGAGGGAACGGTGGAGGGAAGGGATCTTAAACTAAATAAAACGAGCCTATAACACTGAATATACGCAATAAATGGCAGTAAACAACAATATACGCAATAATAATGCTCAAGGCTAGTGGTGCACTCTGTAGTCTGCAGGATTTCTGCAGTCAAAACAATTGAAGGATTCATCGAGTTGCTTGAACGATTTGAAAACGGAGGAGGGATTAATAAAAATCGGAACAGAATGGTCAATTTGGAAGCACGAACATACCCTCAGACAAACCCAACAAACTCTAACATGAAACCGACAACGAATATGTCGCAAAGCACCACAGATTCTAGAAAGGGATAATATAATATATCGCGTGGTATAACGCGATCATTCCCAGATAGAAGAGATGAAAAAGCAATACCAAAAATTAGAGACACAGAAGTGGAAGAATATGATTCAGGATCCGAAGACCAACAACCGAAGGAAGCTAATCTCAACCAGGAAAATTAAAAGTGAGTTGCACGAATTTAGAAAAGCAAAAGACGCTTTCGTGCAACTCAATACAGCAACTGACCAAGCAAATCAACCAAGTAAAGACGATCCAATACAGTGTACAAATAGCATCGATCTTCGATGATCCGTGAGAACTCCTGGTGGATCATAACGAAATACAGCCGCGACAGAGAAGTAATAATAGATGTCTCAAGATTATAATAGAAATAGAGGGCATTCCAGTAAGGACCCTGTTAGATACAGTAAATCAAGTTACCGCTATCTGCGACGAGTTTTACCAACAGAATATAGGTAAATTCCGGACATGCCCAACCTTGCCAGTGGTTGGGAAATGCTTAATAGTTGCAAAAGGAGCAAAGCCCACGAAACTGAAGAAACGAATACAAACAAACATAAAATGCCAGGATATTAACTTTACCGCTACCGTCCTAATATTTCCGAATTTGGTTTCGGCATATATCCTAGGAATAGACGTGCTCAGGCGGATTAAAGCGAATATTAACCTAGAGCATAATGAGATATCCTTAAAACAAAACAAAGGAACACAAGTAACTATCGAACTCGATTAGGAGAGCAAGGAAACAGAAAATCAATCCACATCGGAAGAAAGGGTGGCAGCTATTAAATCAAAATAAATAGAAGAGATCATTCTTACGGACACGGAAATAGATCAAAAACTTGAGGAGTGTAACACCCTCAGCCAAGATGACAGAAGAAAACTCAAAGAAATCATTACAGCGCATCGAAGAGTTTTTGACAAATGCCCTAGGCGAATTGAGGTATACAAATACAAACTAAACGTCAAGAGTGAAGATCCATTCATACAACGCACATATCCGATCCCGGCAGCCTTTCGAGAGCGCGCCGACAGAGAAATTGAAAAGATGTTGGCAAATGACATCATACAGAGGTCAAACAGCCCATATATAAATCCACTGGTAACCATAGTTAAGAAAGACGGATCAGTCAGGCTCTGTCTAGATGCGCGGCAATTAAATAAGATTCTAGTTCAGGATTATGAATCACCTCAGAATGTAGAAACATTGTTCCAACAATGCCAAAAGGTCGGTGTGATGTCAAGTTTAGAACTCCGATCTAGTTTCTGGAAAGTGTCATTCCATCCCGCATCCAGAAAATATACAGTATTTTTATATCGAGGAATCTGTTACGAGTATAAGGTGACTCCATTCGGATTATCAACGAGTAGCGCAAGTTTGATCCGCGCACTAGGAATAATCTTACAGGAACTAGGAGAACACCTCGTCAACTTTGTGGATGATTTATTATGCATATCGGAAGACTTGACGGAATATATGGATCACCTTAGTCAACTATTGCAACGCTTAGGAGAACACAATTTAACTGTGAACTTTCAAAAATGTGCATTCTTCTGGACAGAGGTTACTTTCTTAGGTCACATAATCTCTCGGAAGGGTATAACACAAGACCCCGAGAAAATAGACGCCATAAGAAAATTTCCAGCTCCAACGAATCCGAAGCAATTAAGAGGGTTTTTGGGCTTGATTAACTTTTATAGTAAATTCACGAGGTTACATGCCGAAGAAATGGTACCGCTGCTGCATCTCATAAAAAAGGATGCAAAATGGGAATGGACACAGGATATAGAACGCCCTTTTCAAAGGACGAAACACATCTTTAGCGTAAAGGTCATCTTGCAACATCCGCGACAAGATCGAGCCTATTATTTATCAACCGACGCCAGCGACTATGCATTAGGAGCAGTCATCGGTCAAAGGAACGATGAAGCAGAGCTGAAACCAATAGCGTTCGCAAGTCGAACACTCAAGGGAAGTGAACTAACATATTTCACCACGGAAAAAGAGCTTTTGAGTATTGTATGGAGTTTACAAAAATTCCGCAGTTATCTACTGGGAGCAACGATTATAGTGTCGACAGATCATAAGGCGCTTACGTTATTACTTAATTCAAAACTTTTAAACCAACGATTCACACACTGGATCCTATCCATTCAGGATTACGATCTGCAAATTGAACGTTGCCCCGGGAAAGATAATACCGTTGCCGATCAGCTTAGCAGAAATCCGCCGGATAAAAGAGATGATACCGCAAGATATAAGGAAGAAATAAGAATTTTTACAACATTGGCAGCACAATTCTCAAAGGAAGTTACATCACAAATCGAGCATCTCGATCAAAGTCAAAAACAAGACCAGAAGATCCTTGAACACGTGCAGAAACTCAAGACGAGTCCAGGGGGTGATACGAAAACATAAAATCATAAATAATATACTGTACCATCGGAGCAAAGATATGGTATGGAATGGATGAACAGGTCTTCAAGGAGTTTCCAGGCTATATGAGGCAAGAAAAGATTATTTAGCGAGAGTATTCATCCTGTTGAGAACCATGACGAATGAAGAAAGTATTCAAATTGATCCCTGGTGGAATAAGCGCCACCGAGTAACGTAAACCGGGGGGCACGTGATGTACCCGGAGAAAATACCATCGCAGAGAAAGGAAATCACATAAAGGGCCTGGAGAACAACGGCAGCAGAACCACGACGTCGACGTCGTAACATCGTCTCCCGAGCAATTCAGGTTAGAAAATGGCCAAATAAAAATAAATGGATGCAAACGATGGCTATACCGAGCCAGCAAGAGGGAATAAACAGAATTCCGTGTAAAAGGGCACTAGAGGAACAGACAGATTTTACTGGCGTACTGCAGAAAAAAGAAAAATCAGCGAAGGACATCGCAAGGGATTCAAATACCGAGCATGAAACATGGAAAGGACAACTAATCATACCACACGAAGGCAACTATGCAACAGATCGCCGAATAACTCCTCCGCCATTTTCATCCGATCCATTGAATCTACAAGGGAATAAAATGTGGAAAGATGAAAACAACAATTACGCTGGATCAAGAGATGGTAGATCATATGAGCTATTCGGTACCGAGGAAGACAATTAAGGTACAACTAACGATCTAAAGAACATCACGATTCCGGATATACGGGGGAGCAGATGTAACCAATAATAATAAGATAGGTATAATATAGGTAGAAAGGATAGGTATAAGATAGGTAAAATAGGTAATAATAAGATCCCGCTAACCCGAATAACCTTAACATCAAGTAATAACAATTCGTAGGCATCGCGACGCTCAATTCTTCCGCACCTCTCAGGCGCCCTGGCCTACCGTTGACGGGTATATAAACGGCGACGTTTCGCGACTCGAGCATTCTATCACCTGAGCTAGCTAGCTTACCTTTAGTAAAGTAAACGAGCAAACCGTCCTACTTGACCATCATTTCTAGAGGTACTTCTACTCTTGTAATCGAGCAAACCGTCTCGGGTAGGGAGCAAACCGTCTCTTCTGCCAGATAGAATCAATTTCTGCATTTCAGTTGGGCCGTCACTTTGGCACGTTTGATCATTGTGCCGTTCCCGCTATACATGCCATCCTAACTTTGATTAAAGACTTGCACAACTAGCTACTTTGCGAATGAGACTTCTCACCTCGCCAAGATAGCAACGTTGTTTTAGATAGGGCGACGTCTACCTGTGATCACGAGTTCCCTAGTGGAAGTCTGCTCAACAGCACGACGGTTATATTTTAACGAGTCAACTCTGTAATCAAATTCCGCTGGTCGGAGGCTGCTTTCAGACACGATTCTATATTTCATTGATACAATCAGAATAAGAGCCAAGATAGAATCACACGAGACTAGAAGTTTACCTACGATTTCCGTTCCCGTCAGACATATCGTGTAGGCAAACCACGTGTAACAATCGTATTGATACAATTGACTTTCCGATCACTAATCTTTTGGTATATACCCTCTATAATAATTACTACTTTCCGATTACGTTTATATTCATTCTTTGCTTACTAATACCCAGCATTCTCTAGGCTGGATCTGCACTAACCCTCTTTGTATTCCGTTATAAGACAATATATTTTTCTTTTGTAATTTGTAAAACAAGGTCTCACTTTCATTTGTTCCGCCTGATATCTTCCCTAAATTCCTAACAGTCGATTCTGGCTCGTACCCGCCTTTCTGGCATGATCTGGGAAACCAAATCGTGCAAATAAGGTTACACTATATACTGTAAATTGATACTTATAGATTTTTTATATCTCAAAAACTATACGGTAAATGATGTTGATATTTTATATAGGTGAAGATTTTGTTATTGTTATTTTGTTAATATTATAACCCGGGGGATCGGTTGTTTTTCAAGGGATGATTCGAAAAAATATGCGGAGCGTCTAGATTGGGATTTGATCCCGGGATCATTTAGTTTTCCGTCGACTGCTCTGACCACTTGTGAGCTATGCCAGCTACTTACCCCATTATCTCCGAATCGCCATCTTAAATTAAATTCTATTATTGTTACAATCCTCCCTGCCAGAGTTGACTCCGACTCTGATAGAAGTCATACTCGAAATCCTCTATACTCGTCAATGAAACGCAAACAATGAGAGAAGGAGTACTAAGGGCTAGGGCAGCCTGAGGGGGGTCGGGGGGTAAGGAACCGGAGTATTACAGACTGGGACTGTCTAAGGGACAGTAGGGGAATGGGACTGCAGATTACTCTGCGGGTTAACTCAACGAGAGATCTCACGGGGGTGACCTTCTGGTTAAGCGCCACATTATAATGCGGGGAATGGGTTATTTTTCAAAGGATGATCTGGAAAAAAAATACAAGATGCCTGGGCCGGAATTCGAACCTGAGACCATTTTTTCCTGATCATCCCTTGAAAAATATGTCATCCCTCGGGTTATAAAGTGGCGCCCGTCGTGGAATGCCAACATTTATAATCTAATTCTGGGTTCGGTCAAGCCCAGGACGGGGGCCAGAGGAAAATAATCCAGTTTTCACAAGGGAAAAGTTTTCGAAAGAAGGGAACACGAGGGTAGAATAGAGAAAAGTATAATTACTAGCGAAAGGATTGATGGTACAAAAGAGAAATGGAAATCAGAATGAGAAAATAAACCAAAAGTTAACAGAACTAGAAATGCGCAATAGACTAAACTTGATAATTTGAACAATAACAAATCGGGAGCTAACTCAGGTGCACGCAGTGTCGCAATAAGGCTGCAGACTTTGAACAGTACAGCGTGACTGAGAGATCGGGGAAGGAGGAAAGGTGTTGTTGAGTAAGGGGCTTGAAGGGACTACTACTGAGTCCTTCATCAGGGGCTTACCGACACTAAACACTCTTCCGAAAACAACTATTGGGCGTCAGCTACGGTATCGGTGTAGCACCATCAAGTAACTTAGGAAGGTCCTCGAATATTTAATCGATTCGAATAACACAGATAGCGGGGAGGGGAGAGGGATCTCGGGGAAGAAGGTTTCCGATCACCACGGCTTTTTAGTTACTGCCTCGGTTTTGGATTGATATACTATGCCGAAGGGAAGGAAGAGGTGAAGGGCTTTTTGGGACTCAGAGTACAAGATATTAAAGCTAATCTGTAACGCAATACACCACTCAGCTTTGCGCTAATGGCAGAAGGTCGATCTTAAATTCAAAAGATCAAAGAGAAAAAGCCCGTCCACACGGGGATGGTTCGCAATAATTTAGAAGGTCTGTAGAATATAAAGGAGTACAAAGGGCAGGGAAATAATAGCAAACAAGGAACTCAAGGAAAACTCATGGTACTCCTCCCGTTAACTATGTCACGTCAGTGCCGTGGTGCGTCCTCTCTGGGCCCCTCTACCGTAATCAGGGCCGTTGTTGGCCTCTCGTAGCGCCCTAATTTTGTGCCGGTTCCCTTACGGGACTGACTACCACTTCCAAAATACAAAATACATATCCCGAACGGAATTAATAAACATTCCTATTGCTAAGGTCAGTCCACGCCTGACGCTAATGTTATACTGCCTTCCGGAACTCACGGCGTAGCTGTGAATACGCCTGTTCCCTACTCTTTTTGTGACGTGCACAAAGTGTCCCGTCTTGGTGTTAAACAGAGGTTGGAATGTCGTCACTGTTGTTAAACTTTGGTAAGGCTGATGTAAGGCTGATGCGCGTGCGATTCACAATGCACTTTAAACTCATCGAAGACGATAGATGTCTGAATGTTCAACGTTTCGTTATGACACGCTGCAGACAAATCGAATGCAACAGAACAAACGTCTTACTTTCCTCTTTCGATTGGTGTGACCTTGAGTCCCAGATATTTTAAAATTAACGCGTTTTGATGTGTTCTCGCTTTGAGAAGCGGTCGACGACTCACTTGATTTTGGCATATCGGTATACTATCATAGTCACTATTTAACATCTAGAGTCCCCATCGGTACGGTACATTTTAGGTGAGAGTCTATAAATTGAGCTAATTCCTATAATTCATTCATAAGCTATGCCACGCAATTGTTTCCACGTTTAACTTTAAATTTGGAGACAGAGTCGTCAAAGTTACATTGTAAACATGCTGTGTTGATTTTAGCCCATGCTTTCGGAAATGCGTAACAGGGTTGCTTATCTCTTGCTAATAATTTGACACTTCGGTAATATGAAATGGACAAGGCAACATGCTCGTCTCCTTGACATCCGCCGAAAATTCCTGGAATCGGTCTCTCGAAGCCAAAGGTTCTGGAGGTTTGCCGTTTGAAATCTGCAAGAGGTCGGAGATGGAGGGTGTAGTTTCCTGGAATCAACCTCGATGCAAAAATGAGTGAAATCGCTCTTCAGCAGTGTGCAAAGCGGATGCCTCTCGTCATCTCTCTTTGATCCGCCGAAACGACGCACTAGTCTGTGACATAACGTTCAAGCTCAAAATTATTAAGGCCGCCGTCTGAAATCTGCATGGGGATTAGGGAGGAAAGTTCTGTAAGCTTTCTGCATTCCGGAGAGCTGGATTCTCGATGCGCAATTCTGCCAGATAACGTTCGAGATTAAAATCGGTTGCCGGCCCAAGGCTGCCGTCCGAAACCTACACGGGGTTGAGGAGGGAGGGGAGTTGTCGAAGCTTGTAAAAGGTGGTAGAAAATTGTGGAAGCTTCTCGATCATGTGCAGTTCTTGAAATCGAAGGTAAAATTCCTAGAATCTAGTAACCCATATATCTCTCAAATGTGTAATCATTTTAAGCAACATGCTTTATTAAAAGTGTGTCGGCGTAACGTACCAGCTACATTGAGCTTTATGAACATCTTGAATGAAATTATTCAAGATCTGAAATACCTGTATCTCAGAAAATCAATTAAATTTCCAGCAAACACGATAATCACATTTATGTCACTATTACATCCCGTACAGTAAATGTTTGGGGCGTCTCTATTTCCCATGAATCCTGATCAGGATTTATTAGGGATTCCCCAGAATGGGATTCCTCATGCGATTCGACGACGACGACGAGGACGACGACGACGGGCCTGAAATAAAATCATCTCGCTCGCCATGTGAATACGCCTTGATCCTGTACACTAATCGTATTGAATTTGGTGGCAATCAATTCAGAACCCTTGATTCCTAGAGTGAATGTATCAATACATGTTTCTCACATATAGTCGTTCATAAGATATTTGAGTCGAAACACAGGTACAAGAGATGCTTCGAGTAAAGAGTCTCGGCGGGCCGTGCCCCGTACGGCGGGTTGCCTGTACTTGGCGCGAGACTTGACCGAGTCTCTTGATAAGGCGTACAGCGATCTACGGCGCTTCGCATAGAGTAGCACGGCGACTATCGCGCGGTAGACGGCGCACGCGTGAGATTTGAGCTCATCGAGTTCGTAGGCGCGGGCGTAGCGTGTGTTCGCGGGAAGCGGTGAGGCTCGTGACGCGCTCGCGGCACAGGGCTGTCCCTAGCAATTCGACTTTAGAATAATTTTCGGAGACTAAACCGATTATTTTTATATTTTCACAAACGGCGCTAGATAAATAGGACTGATCACGGGCGCAAAAGAACACACGAATAAATAGGAATCACGAACAAAAATTCCGGCGCAATCGCTAGTACAATTCTCTAGATTCTAACCGAGTTTTACGCGAATAGGAAAGAGTCAATCGCGGCACCCGGAGATTCGAAAAGTAACGGAAAAGCATGCGACAAATAATAAATACAGAATAAATAACACCAAGAAATCACATAAATAGCGAGAGCATAGAATATAATGATTATAACTAAAAGCATCCTATAGTTACCTGTTTTAACGCTTTTTGGATACTATTAAGTTACTTCAGAATAATAATCGTGGCTATTAATTGGCCGTGTTCAGAAGGAACGGCAAAAACGGCTGGCGAAAACACACGCGGTCGCCGCGAGGGTCGAGCGTGTATCTCGAGAACAAAGGATTTCTACGATTCTATTAGGCCAGAGGGGCGCTCAATATTCAGCAACAAAATAATTTGGAAAATCGATAAATAACGAACAGCAACTAGAAGATGCGAGACATCAATACATTATAACATGAAATATCGCCTAAAAGCGCTGCGCTACTGAAAGTTTGACTATAGAAGAAAACTTAATTTAGAGACAGATTCAAGTATAGAGCTTACTTTAGGGCCTCATGCGGCAAAAATCAAATAAACAGAAAATTATCGATATATCACTAAATCGCAAAGCCCAGCACTATCGTTCTTTTTGCTAGCCCGATGCGGAAAGACTTTTACATCGGGACTCTCAAAATCGGAGATACGTCCGCTGAGGCAGAAGGCCTAAGCGGTAATTTTTCGCTAACACCAAGAAATAATTTCGCCAATTTATAATGGTAGTCAAGGGTCTCACCAAATATCGTAGCGGCAAAGTAAGGAGACGTAGTACGAAAGGGCCAGAAGGGCTTCCTTCCTTCCTTCCTTCCTTCCTTCCTTCTCTCTCTTTTATTTTATAGATACTCTTTTCCTTTCTCTTGCCTACGCTTACTACTGTCCCTAAATTACACCCACTGGCTAAGAAGCTCCAAACGTAAGTGAAGTACTATTTCAATTTCACTGAGCTCGAGATCTCTTGACCCCCACTATTGACATTATTTAGGCGCTGGCGGAACCGTGACAAAACATCGAACTTCGAACGTATTAATTGCTTAAGGGGTTTTTCGCGGTGACGATCATCGCTAGTCACAAAGATGACCGAAGCTGTCGGCGGCACGTTCGGGAGTCTTCGGGTGCTGCGGTCCGTTCGTAGGCCAGGGAGCGCGGGAGTCCGCGGTGCTGGCTGCTCTCCCTCCCTGTCTCCGGCGGTAAATCGGCATGAGCCCGCCGTATATATTCTCGCGGCAGGACGAGGAGGACAAGGAGGACAAGTTGACTCCTGGTCGGCGGTGAAGGCGGCGTCGATCGTAGGGCGTCCCAGCCGGACGGCCGGCAGACGAAAGCATGAGCCCCATCCCGGGTACTATAGAACTCTCATGATTCCTTGGATGCAGCAGCTCCTCCTCGTGAAGTGGCGGCAGTCGGTCTCCAAGGGTCACCAAAAATCAACGCCTCTTTCCTCACTTCCCCCGTTGTTCGGCATTGTTCCACCAGCTCTCACACCAATCGGTTTCACCAAAGCGTCATACATTATCCAAAGAAAGAAAAAGAAAAAGAAAGCAAGCAGTACGCAATAAAACCAAGCAAAGAAACATGAAAGCGGACGACAGGCTGGTAACTTAATACTAAGGAATCTGAGCGCCTTAGCCTAGGACTGATGTTTGGAGCGTTAGACAGTTAATTCCTACATCCCTACACTTGCAGGTCGTTTGTGGCGTGGATTGCCAAAAATTCACGTCACACTGCTTAACGACGGTTTATCAGTAATTATTATAGTTGATAATTGACAGTTATTAACAAATTGTTACCACATTGTTATTTTACAAATATGTTGTTTATTTCAATCTATAATCAATATTTGTAAAATTATGTAAACGTGACAAAGTACACTATACGGTATACGTACTTTACACATTCATCAACATTATGGGAACCAACGGAATGTTTAGTTGGATCAACACGTCATAACCGAAACATTCGATTTTTCTATAAAATAAGTGAAGGTGTTTTTATTTTTATCATTTCAGTCGCATTCATATAAAATATACAGTCAGGACGTATTTATTTTCTTTTTAACTTCAAATAAAGAATTAAACAATAAATTTTCTAAGATGTGAATAGTAGACCTAGGAAAGTGCCATAGATCGAAGTGTGACCGACCAGCCTAGTTGGGTTATGCTTAGATTTTCCTACTGGGTCCCTAACAGAATTGGGGATAACTAGAAAGGGCCGAGTAAAACTCCCACCTAAATTTCTGCAGGGGATTAATTCCGATCTGGAATCATTCTCGAATCTCTGTAAGATCAGATTAAGGGATCTTAACCGGAACCGAATCAGACAGAGGATGTATGACTCGATCTTGGCCGGAAACTGTGAATGCTAGCCAGTATCTATCACTGGATTCCGAAAGCAATTTCTGCACGAGGCAGCTACTATAGAACAACATAGAATTCATTATAACGTACGTATTTATTTCAAAATTTGAAGTCCAAAATCAGTTTTAGTGATCTCCAAAACCCTTAAGATACAAGAGTATGCAAGACTTTTCGAACGTACGAGGAATCCCTTTAGAAGGGACTTCGGAAACGAAAGGGTAATTTTTGTAAGATATGCAACCGGACGTTATTGAAACGATTAAATTTCTCAATTGTTATATAAAAAGAATTTTACAATAATTGGAAAGGCCAATTGAAGCAATATAATGTCGTTTTAAAGAGATATTGGTAGTATCTACATAGGTGTTGTTCACCCATTAAACAAGGTTTTCTTGAAAAACGCAAATCTTTGTGTTTCATCCGATACTTGCAACACATATCCATGTATCTTCTACGTTTTTTAGCTCTTTTAAATTCAATTGGTTTCATTAAAATCTGATTGATAGTTTTCTTTGTTATACAAATTTTGCAGCTTTCAACCCGTTTAAATTTTTAGGAGTTTACCTCATGAGAGCCGCACAAATGCAATTTTCATTATTCGCCGTAAGATTAATCTTTAATTGGTTTCATCAAGAGACTCGGTCGAGTCTCGCGCCAAGTACAGGCAACCGGCTGTACAGGGCACAGCTCGCCGAGACTCTTTACTTGAGTCAACTCTTATACCTGTGTTTGGAACGAAATATCTTATTAACCGCTATACATGAGAAAACGTTATTGATACATTCACTATAGGAATTGAGGGTCCTGAATTGATTGCCACCACGTTCAATACGATTAGTATACGAGATCAGGGTGTATTGAGATGGCGAGCGAGATGATTTTATTTCAGTTCCGTCGTCGTCGTCATCGTCGTCGTCGTCGTCGTCGTCTTCGCACGTCCATCGCATTTTTTACACGACAGATGGCGCTGACTGCTGTGCCTTCTTTACCTATTTGTACTCTGTATGGTGTTAGTAATTTACGAATACACAACACAATCAAATACATTTTATACGTGAAGCTACCGTTCATACCGAATTTCCAATTAGTATAAGGCTGCTTTCACAACAGTATAGAATTATTCAGTTTTTAATAGCATTCATGTGCTGCGCGCGTATATGGGTTTATGTATATGTGTGCTTCGGCATAGTTCGTCTATTTTAGGTAACAGTTTGTCCAACTGTTCTGCTTCGTAGTTTTCTGTATCTAGATGGCGGACGTGGAAGTCCAGGGTATCCAGGTATTTCGCTTCGTAGTTTTCTGTACCCAGGTGTCGGGCGTAGAAGTCCAGGGTGTCCAGGCATTCCGCTCCGTAGTTTCCTGTGTCCAGGTGTCGGATGTGGAAGTTCAAGGCGTCCAGGCATTCCGCTCCGTAGTTTCCTGTGTCCAGGTGTCGGATGTGGAAGTTCAGGGTGTCCAGGTATTCCGCTTCGTAGTTTTCTGTATCTAGGTACCGGATGTGGAAGTCCAGGGTGTCCAGGTATTCCGCTTCGTAGTTTTCTGTATCTAGGTGTCGGATGTGGAAGTTCAGGGTGTCCAGGTATTCCGCTCCGTAGTTCTCTGTATCTAGGTGCCGGATGTGGAAGTCCAGGGTGTCCAGGTATTCCGCTTCGTAGTTTTCTGTATCTAGGTGTCGGATGTGGAAGTCCAGGGTGTTCAGGTATTCCGCTTCGTAGTTTTCTGTATCTAGGTGCCGGATGTGGAAGTTCAGGGTGTCCAGGTACTCCGCTCCGTAGTTTTCTGTATCTAGGTACCGGATGTGGAAGTCCAGGGTGTCCAGGTATTCCGCTTCGTAGTTTTCTGTATCTAGGTGTCGGATGTGGAAGTTCAGGGTGTCCAGGTATTCCGCTTCGTAGTTTTCTGTGTCTAGGTACCGGATGTGGAAGTCCAGGGTGTCCACGTATTCCGCTTCGTAGTTTTCTGTATCTAGGTGTCGGATGTGGAAGTTCAGGGTGTCCAGGTATTCAGCTTCGTAGTTTTCTGTATCTAGGTGTCGGATGTGGAAGTCCAGGGTGTCCAGGTATTCCGCTTCGCAGTTTTCTGTATCTAGGTGCCGGATGTGGAAGTTCAGGGTGTCCAGGTATACCGCTCCGTAGTTTTCTGTATCTAGGTGCCGGATGTGGAAGTCCAGGGTGTGCAGGTATTCCGCTTTGTAGTTTTCTGTATCTAGGTGTCGGATGTGGAAGTCCAGGGTGTCCAGGTATTCCGCTTCGTAGTTTTCTGTATCTAGGTGCCGGATGTGGAAGTTCAGGGTGTCCAGGTATACCGCTCCGTAGTTTTCTGTATCTAGGTGCCGGATGTGGAAGTCCAGGGTGTGCAGGTATTCCGCTTTGTAGTTTTCTGTATCTAGGTGTCGGACGTGGAAGTCCAGGGTGTCCAGGTATTCCGCTTCGTAGTTTTCTGTGTCTAGGTGCCGGATGTGGAAGTTCAGGGTGTCCAGGTATTCCGCTTCGTAGTTTTCTGTATCTAGGTGTCGGATGTGGAAGTGCAGGGTGTCCAGGTATTCCGCTTCGTAGTTTTCTGTATCTAGGTGTCCGATGTGGAAGTCCAGGGTGTCCAGTTATTCCGCTCCGTAATTTCTTGTATCTAGGTACTGGATGTGGAAGTCCAGGGTGTCCAGGTATTCTGCTTCGTAGTTCTATGTATCTAGGTGTCGGATGTGGAATTCCTGTGTGTCCAGGTTTTCCGCTACGTAGTTTTCTGTATCTAGGTGTCGGATGTGGAAGTCCAGGGTGTCCAGGTATTCCGCTCCGTAGTTTTCTGTATCTAGGTGTCGGATGTGGAAGTCCAGGGTGTCCAGGTATTCCGCTACGTAGTTTTCTGTATCTAGGTGTCGGATGTGAAAGTTCAGGGTGTCCAGCTGTTCCGCTCCGTAGTTTCTTGTATCTAGGTGTTGGACGTAGAAGTCCAGAAAAGTGTGCAACAAGCTTTGGCGCTTCGCTCAAACTGTAGTATCCTCTTTGATGTTCGCACGGCCTGAGGTACAAGTCCTGAAATAATGCAGCACACTCTCCTCTCTTACGTTTACCACACGGCTTCAACAAGCTGGACACCATTAACGACGCTTATATGCATTGAAGATTACATTTTCTTTAAAAATTTGTACATGTCTTTATGCATTTCTAGAAAAAGGGACTTACAAATTAAATTTATGTGCCATTAAACATTTTGGACACCGCAATATATTTTTCTGATTAGCAACATCATAATGCATTTACATTTTATATCTGTGACAATATAGATTTCAGTGCTTAATACTGCTATGTCCCGTTGAACAACAAAAACTTGTGATATCCCCCAAAAAACACTGACGTGTAAAAAACTACGCCAAGTACAGGAGTGCTGTGGATTCCTCTAATAAAAAGTATTGATATCAGATTATTGAGGCCAAGTACATAAGTCACTACATGTTTGCCTATTATATGATCTAGCACTGGCCCATCATTTTTATTGTAATTTCAAAATTTCCTATAACGTTTTCACTACTCTTTTACATTACTACTGTTTCTCGTAGTTGATTATGAATTAATGATTATTTAATAATTAATAAAACTTTAGCTGATTCCTTATCGAGTACTACTTGGCGGGTCCGTGCCAGTAATTCCAAAGTACTTACTTTGAACGTGCTAATAGTATCCTAAAATTATATGTTTGTTATTAAGATTTTACCGTGATTATTATTAACGAGTTATCGTTAATAAGCTCTATATAGAAAGTTGACATTGGTTTTGAGATTAATAACTGGCATAATGAACGCAAATTTATATCAAGAAATGCATGGACCCGCCAAGTAGTACTCGATAAGGAATCAGCTAAAGTTTTATTAATTATTAAATAATCATTAATTCATAATCAACTACGAGAAACAGTAGTAATGTAAAAGAGTAGTGAAAACGTTATAGGAAATTTTGAAAATACAATTAAAATGATGGGCCAGTGCTAGATCATATAATAGGCAAACATGTAGTGACTTATGTACTTGGCCTCAATAATTTGATATCAATACTTTTTATTAGAGGAATACACAGCACTCCTGTACTTGGCGTAGTTTTTTACACGTAAGTGTTTTTTGGGGGATTTAAATATTTCAACTTCAGATATGTGAAACTGCGAAAATCAAACTGGGAGTGCCCGATTTTAGGGATTCATTTTACCTTTTAAAATCGCTTTTCCACTGTAGTCCTTAATCTTAGTCCTTTTCAATTAAATAAAAAATTATATTTTTTATTGGACGCACTGCATTCATTATGATCAACGTGTCTCTACTGAACTCACTGACTTCGTCACTTGCTCCCCTCTGTCATCATCCGATCGGACTCGATCCCTATTGGTCGGGAAGAATTGTTATGGCTAGGCGAGTTTCAACGGCCGCCCAACGGCTTATTCGGGGAAAACAACAAAGTATGCCTACACCACCGATAAAAAAGAAGTACGCATCGCTTAGTTTTTCATGCTTTATAACATTTTTGAGTATCATCAAAATTTGAGGGGGACACCTGGGATACCTTCCTTGTGAGTAGGAACTTGTGTCTTATACGTTAGCTTCATGTTGTATTACATGTTACATACTGTTCTGTAATTGTCATATTTATGTTACATACCGGTGCTAGCTAGGTATTGTTATCGCGGAACGCGTATTTAATCTAAATCAGTGGGGCATGGCCCTAACTGCCTTATGTTTTCGGTTGTTGACAATCCACTGGGATGTAAAGCTTTTGACTGTCACTTTTATTTTGGCGGAATTATTGTGTAATTATTGGTATTGCTTCATTTTATGCGTTGAATGCCGAGGAACAAGTGTACTAACCGTTTAAAATTAGTTGCCTTTGATTGCCTGACTGCATTTTCCAACTTACCTGTCCAACCATCACACATCTGATTACTTATCGTGATTTTCGAACCTTCAACCAGAGTGAGTTCGCAGTGTATCTTGAAAGTTATCATTTTTTCTCTCAGCGTTAATTGTCGATAATAAATTAATCCTCTTAAATACATTTATCGTCCATTCACTAGACATTTTGCGCCCCTCTGCTTTTTTATACCTTGGCTACAGGATACACCCTGGTTGATTGAGGATATCAAGGTCGCTATGATGGAAGTAATAGACTTAACCAGCGGTACATTTGGTTTCGCTCGCGTTATGACTTTGAACTTTACCGTGGGCTAGGATTCGAGATTCCTAGACTTGATTAAGTGTTCAAAAAATCTTTTTAACCGCTTTGTTGTTAATGAGGTGCGGGGTCAATGCGCCATGTGGAATAAACTACATCGGTTCATGATCATTAGTCACACTCGCCTGTCTTCACAAATGCATTAACGAACACTTTGTTGTCACTTTTCATTCGTACGGTGACGATACCACTAAATGTGATGATATCTTGACGTTTTGCAAGGATAATTTTTATTTCAAACATATTTATCTCCGGGATCTTGTCGGCGCCATGATTGGAGGGAATGCTGGGGCCATAGACCGGATCGACTTCCGTGAAAACATGTCATCCTTGGATTAGATATCATTTTTCCTTTTCTACTCGACCTATACAACCAGTTTCCAGCCATTTCCAGATTTCCCATTCTTTGAAAGGGATCGTTTATTCAACCGATTACCAAAGGCTCTGTACTTCCTTCCTCACTAGCTGATTGCGACTGACATCCTTACTATGTAGCATATTCAACCGCTTGAATGCATGGTTAATTAAACGATCAAAGGAACTTACCTTAAATGAAGTTCGATCATAATTATATGAAAGGCTTCGTTCGAAGAGATTAGAATGCGAAGGTAAGTAGTTTTTTTGCCAGCAAATTTTACTTAGGATATTTAATGCTTCCCAATTTGTTCGCATATAAAATTGCTGTTGCGTTATCAACTCAATAAAATCGGACAAACTTGTAAATTATGTAGCTGTTAGTTTAGTTAACACTATCTTTACTGCAAACAGCTCTTTATAATTAATATGCCACTTTTTGTTTTTGATACCAAAAACCATATATTTTATTATATCCTTCCACTGCCCCCAAGCCTATATTTGGAGCCTATATTACTACTTTGAAATGCATTGCTTTAATAGTTTTGCATCGAATTTTTAAATGATTTTTCCACCATTATAAATCTGGTCGTACTGATTCTGGTATTATCATTTTACGATTGTAACTATGACCATTATTATATTCGTCTTCGCTCTCCTACATTACTATAACAATGCGTAGATTTTACCGACCAGCTACACTCGAACCACGAATTCAGAGTCCCAAAAACGGCCGCCAGGTGGCGCCCCTAGCACCGCTCTACCTAACCCTCAGTTTTTTCTCGTGCGTATTACAAGATACACGTGTTTTTCGAGTCCCACGCTCTAAGGATTTCTTAGGGCGAAAATGGGCAGACATAAGAAGAATAGGAATAGGGATAAGGAATTGAATCCGCAGGAGGAGTTACAAAAGCTCATGAGGAAGCTTACTAAGGTAGTTTCGAGTGTCGACACGCTACAAGACAAGGCGGATCAGCACATCACCGAAGTCGACCGGCAGGAGCCAGAGAAAGAAAATTTTGAACCTAACATTGGACATGTAGAGACGGATGAACATAGACAAGACCTAGAGGATGGTTCCGATGCCGAAGAGCAGGCAGATGCCCAATGGCTCGCCATTGTAAGTATATATATTGTAACGTGGCGTTACAGAGCTGGAGGGGATACCACCTAGGAATGACCGAAATGTAAATAAATAGGACTTATCAGGTCGGACAGTGGGTTCAGTAGCACAGTGGTAAGTGCTCGACTTGGCAGTCCGAAGGTATCGGGTTCGAATCCCGATCAGAACTCCTAATTTTTCGGAAATTCCTAGCCCTCTAGCGTTCCCTGGCGGCTCTATGGATAAAAATTAATTATAGCGGGGACGAGCCGAGCCGGGCACCCCGTTATAAATGGCGCCCGACGTGGGGCCTCCGATCGAGGCCCAGGTACCGACTTGGCGATGAAGCGACCAGCACGGCCTCTCCGGAGTGTGTGGATTAGAGTAGGAGCGGCCGTTGGGTAGGCAGATAGCGTTGAGGTTGAGGCTTCCCTCCGTATCTGGTCCTTTCCCCTACTTGCAACCGCCGCCGCTTGAAGACCACGCCGGAGGGCACCGACTGGACCATCGCCTGGGCTTGACGTCGCCTAACGTCATAAGAGGGTACCAGCGAGATAGGGGCGGGTGGGCCAAGCAAATTCCGAGCAGCAGGGACTGCGCTCGATGGGATGCTTCGCACCCGCATCTCGCGTTTAAGGGCGGGGGAGTTGTAACGTGGCGTTACAGAGCTGGAGGGGATACCACCTAGGAATGACCGAAATGTAAATAAATAGGACTTATCAGGTCGGACAGTGGGTTCAGTAGCACAGTGGTAAGTGCTCGACTTGGCAGTCCGAAGGTATCGGGTTCGAATCCCGATCAGAACTCCTAATTTTTCGGAAATTCCTAGCCCTCTAGCGCTCCCTGGCGGCTCTATGGATAAAAATTAATTATAGCGGGGACGAGCCGAGCCGGGCACCCCGTTATAATATATATATATATATATATATATATATATATCCCCCAAAAAACACTTATGTGTAAAAAACTACGCCAAGTACAGGAGTGCTGTGTATTCCTGTAATAAAAAGTATTGATATCAGATTATGGAGACCAAGTACATAAGTCACTACATGTTTGCCTATTATATGATCTAGCACTGGCGCATCATTTTAATTGTATTTTCAAAATTTCTTATAACGTTTTCACTACTCTTTTACATTACTACTGCTTCCCGTAGTTGATTATGATTTAATGGTCATTTAATAATTAATAAAACATTAGGTGATTCCTTATCGAGTACTACTTGGCGGTTCCGTGCCAGGAATTCCAAAGTACTTACTTAGAACGTACTAATAGTATCCTAAAACTACATGTTTGTTATTAAGCTTTTACCGTGATTATTTTTGACGAGTTATTGTTAATAAGCTGTATATAGAAAGTTGACATTGGTTTTGAGTTTGATGACTGGCATAATGAACGCAAATTTATGTCAAGAAATGCACGAATCCGCCAAGTAGTACTCGATAAGGAATCACCTAAAGTTTTATTAATTATTAAATGACCATTAAATCATAATCAACTACGGGAAGCAGTAGTAATGTAAAAGAGCAGTGAAAACGTTATAAGAAATTTTGAAAATACAATTAAAATGATGGGCCAGTGCTAGATCATATAATAGGAAAATACGTAATGACTTATGTACTTGGCCTCAATAATCTGATATCAATACTGTTTATTAGAGGAATACACAGCACTTCTGTACTTGGCGTAGTTTTTTACACGTAAGTATTTTTTGGGGGATTATGATGTCGCTAATCAGAAAAGTACATTGCGTCGTCGAAAATGTTTAATGACATATTAATATAATTTATAAGTCCCTTTTTTTTTAGAAATGCATAAAGATATATAGAAATTTTTAAAGAAAATATAATCTTCAGTGCATATAAGCGTCGTTAATGGTGTCCAGCTTGTTGAAGCCGTGTGGTAAACGTAAGAGAGGAGAGTGTGCTGGATTATTTACGTACTTCAGGCCGTGCGAACAACAGAGACGATACTATAGTTTGAGCGAACCGCCAAAGCGTCGCTCGCTGCACACTTTTCTGGACACTCTAGACTTCTACGTCCGAGACCTAGATACAAGAAACTACAGAGCGCAAAACCTGGACACCCTAGACTTCCACGTCTTACACCTAGATGCAGGAAACTACGGAGGGGAATACCTGGAAACCCTGAAATTCCACGCTCGACACCTAGATACAGGAAACTACGAAGAGGAACATCTGGAAATTCTATATCTCTATAAATTGTCACCTAAAATACGAGGAACTATGTCCACGCACACACATACGTACACGAATACACACGCGCTCCACATGAAAGTTTTAATAATTTTATGCTATTGTGAAAGCAGCCTTATATTAACTGGAAATTCGGTGTTAACGGTAGCTTCACGTACAAAGTGTATTTGATTGTGTTGGGTATTCGTAAATTATCAACACCATCCAGAGTACAAATAGGTAAAGAAGGCAAAGCAGTCAGCGCCATCTGTCGTGTAAAAAATGCGATGGACGTGCGAAAACGACGACGAGGACGACGACGACGACGACGGAACTGAAATAAAATCATCTCGCTCGCCATCTGAATACGCCCTGATCTCGTACACTAATCGTATTGAACGTGGTGGCAATCAATTCAGAACCCTCAATTCCTATAGTGAATGTATCAATAAATTTTTCTCATGTATAGCGGTTAATAAGATATTTCGTTCCAAACACAGGTATAAGAGTTGACTCAAGTAAAGAGTCTCTGCGAGCTGTGCCCTGTACAGCCGGTTGCCTGTACTTGGCGCGAGACTCGACCGAGTCTCTTGATATATTGAGAGAGACAAAGGCTACGCGCGTTGTGCTGATGTTCGTTAGAGTATATTTGTTAAGATATAGGTAAGTTTCTCTGCTAACATATAGTATGAGTATTACCTGTGCATAGATGCATGCGCATCAGAAGAAGGGCGAGAGAGCTCGTGCGGGGGAGACGGAAGTAAGAGATAGAGAATAGTGTTTGGAACAGGTAGCGCGATAGAGAGCCGACGCACGAGACACGTGTATCCACAGATAAATAACCAATCGTAAATGTAAGAAGCACTAGTATAAAATAAAGAGAAAGACTAAAGATAAAACAAGTGTAACAACCATTTATTTAAGCGATCCCGGTTATACTTTTTTAACATGGTAGCAGAGCGTGGTTGAAACGTTGTGAGGTGAAGTGACCACGTGTAGCGGTCAGTGAAGTTGAAGTTATAGGTGTAAATGAACTTAAAAAGGGAGAAAATAAGCACTAACAAGTTGGTGAAACTACTGATAAAACAGATCGAGGAAATCTGGATTCTGAAGAAAATAATTTTTGAGGATAGAAGCGAGGATACAAGAAGTATCAAAATGCAAAGAAACAGTGAGGAAATCAAATTTCAAAGTTTTGATGGACGTGATTATAATATATGGAAGAAATAGTATATTGTGCAACTAGGGGGGGGGGGGGTGGAAGGGCTATTTCTAGCGAGGGCGAGATTTGAGCACGAGTTGGAGTCGAGGGCGCCTTCGGCGCCTCGAGCTAGAAATTGTCCTCCTCCCCTAGTTGCACACTGTGCTTTTTTTGACAAGTGCAGGTAAAAGCCCTTTTTCATGTATTTAGAGTAAATGGGAAGTTGCGCATTTTGAGTCGTGCACAACTCTTTTCCCAACTCCAATCACAATGGTATATTGAAAAAATAAATAAAATTAACAAAATTTTTAAAATTTTGAAGAGCGGGAGGGAATATCCATTCCCTCCCGCACGCTCGAAATGAGCAACTTTCCATTCACTTTAAATGCATGAAAAAGGGCCTTTTTCATGCACGTGTTAAGAAAAGAATATTATTGTACTTGAAATGGAAAAAGTGTGATGAACCGGCTACACGAGAAAACCTGGGAACAGATATACAATCCGAATGGGATGAGAAGAATCTGAAAGCTATGAACTACATCGACTGTAGCATAACAAACGAACAATTGGAGTTTTTGGGAGACGAGGATACAGCTTTAAAAAAAATTACTAAATTCGATAAAATGTATTTGAAAGAATCAACAGCACTACAGATTTGCATCCGGAATAAAATTGACAGAATGAGGTTAAAAGACTTTGAAGAATCAAGCACATTTTTCACGGAGTTTCAAAAATTAATTAACGAATTGAAGAGTGCTGGTGCAAAAATCACGGAAAGAGAAAAACTCGACTATATGTTGAAGACGCTACCGGATTCTCTAAGTTATGTGAGAGATCTAATTGACTCAATCCAAGAAAGTGATCGTACTTGTGATTTTTTAAAAACTAAAATCACTATGTGGGAAACACGAAGCCCGAGTGAGAGTGGCAAGAAAAAGTCGAGTGTATTCAAAGTAGAAAAACAGGACATGCAGTGCTTTGGTTGTGGAAGAAAAGGCCACATAAAGAAATTTTGTCAAAATAAGTGGAAAGATGGTGCCACTGGAGAAGAGCAGTGGCCAGGAGGTGCGCGGCGGCAACAAGGTCAACGAGGACAAGGCTACGGTCAACGAGGACGACGATATGGTCAACAAGGACGAGGAAGAGGCTGGCAGCCACGCACCGAAGGAACAGAACAACACGATGCTAGGTATTCGTACAGTGAGGGTTACGAGAATGGAGGTACAGGTTCCTTTTTAACCCAAGTAGAGCGGAAAAATGACGGTATGAGCGAATCCGTAGCGAATACGTGCGAGAAGGGTAGAATAGATTGGATTTTGAATAGCGGATGTTCAGATCACATAATAAACGATGATTCCTATTTTTCTGAAGGCGTGAATTTGAAAAATCCAATAAATGTTAAAGTTGAGGATGGTAGAATCTTGAAAGGTACTAAAATCGGAAAAATAGTGACTTATTTTATAGTAGAGAAAAGAAAAATTAAAATAACAATATCAAATGTATTTTACGTAAAAGAAATGGATAAGAATCTGATCAGCTATGCAAAAGTGACAGATGAAAATAAAATCATCTCTATGGGAAATGTGTCAAAAATTTATAACAAATTTGGAAGTTTGATTGGAATAGCATACAAAGAAAATGGTCTATATAAAATAAGTAGTTATGGAGGAAGACTAGAGTATTGCGCTAATAACGTAGGAAAAATGACGCAAAAGGAAAAGTTCCATAGAATCTTGGGACATGTAAATTTCAATTATCTAAATACAATGTGTAAAGACAAACTAGTTGAAGGAATGCCAACAAATTTTGAAAATGTATTTTTAAAATGTGGAACGTGCATACAAAATAAAATGCAAAATTTGCCATTCAAAAATGAACGCAGCAGATCTAATGAAATTCTAGACTTAGTTCACACAGATTTAAATGGGCCGCACACAAATAACGGTTTTGATGGTTCAAAGTATTTTGTGACGTTTATCGACGATTACAGTAAATGCGCTCTAATCTATACGTTGAAATCAAAAGATAAAGTATATAATTGTTGTTTGGATTATATAAATAAAGTCGAAAATTTAACGGGAAAGAAAATAAAGAGACTAAGGTGTGATAATGGCAAAGAATATATGAACAAAAACATGTTTAGTTTATTCAGCGAAAAGGGAATAGTGGTAGAACCATGTCCACCATATGTACACGAGCTGAACGGAACAGCCGAACGCTATAATAGAACTGTAATGAACTCGGCTAGATGTTTACTTACTGATTCAAAATTAAATATTATGTATTGGCCAGAAATAGTGAAAGCCTAGTAGTAATTGAAGAATAGAACGATTACAAACACTCGTGAAAATAAAACTCCATTTGAAATATTCTTTGGAAGAAAACCAAACATTAGTAACTTAAAACTGTACGGAAGCAAAGTTTTTGTCAGAGTTTCTGAAATAAAAAGACACTCAAAATGGGACAGGAAAGCTGACATTGGTAGAGTTGTAGGCTATGAAAACGTTGGATACAGAGTCTTAGTCAAAAATAAAATTATAGTAGCAAGACATGTAGAATTTATAGATAGAAATGAAAACTTAATAGGATTCAAAGGTGATGAAAGTGATGATGAATCTATGAGGACTAGTGATGAAAACTCTGGATCAAACGAAGTTATTGAAAATGTAGTCAATGACGAAAAAAATAAAAGAGAAAATAAGGCAATTAGAAAGTTAAGTAACAGATCGGAGCAAAACTTAGACGATCAAGAAACGGAACTGCGAAGGTCAGAACGCGAGAAAAGGAAACCCGAAAGATACGGCGAATCCGACTCGTATTACATTTACGTAAACGTTGTAAGCGCAGATAGCCCGAAAACGTATGAAGAGGCGTTAGTAGGAAATGATTATCATTCATGGAAAGAAGCAATGGATAGAGAAATAAATTGTTTAAATAAAAATAAAACTTGGAAACTAGTAGAAAAACCGAAAGGAAAAAAAATCTTAGATGTAAAGTGGGTATTTACAAATAAATCTGATAATAAAAAAAAAGCGAGACTAGTCGTTCGAGGTTTTCAACAAAAAGAAGTACTGGAGGATTTGTATTCTCCAGTAGCAAAAATTCAAACTTTAAAGTTACTATTGTCATATTGCTGCCAAAACGGATTGGACGTGGAAACTGCATTCTTGAATGGATTGGTAAAGTCAGAAGTATTTGTAAAACAGCCCTTAGGATATGATGACAAAACAGGAAGAGTATGTAAATTAGAAAAGGCGTTGTATGGTTTGCGTGAAAACCCAAAGGCTTTGTACGAATATTTTGATGATTATATACAAAAACTAGGGTTTCAAAGAAGTGTGAGTGATTATTGCTTGTACAAAAAATATGATAATGGCGAATCAATCTACTTAATTCTATTCGTAGATGATTTACTGATTTGCGGAAAAGGTAACAACAAAATCGATGAGATTAAGAGTAAATTGTCAATTAAATTTGCAATGAAGGACTTAGGAGAAGTAAAGATGTATTTAGGAATAAATATCAATTATGATTATAAAAAATGTGAGATGACACTAGACCAAAGCGATTATATAGAGTCATTAGGTAGAAAATACAATATTGAACGTAGCAAATTATTTAGCACACCTATGGAACAAAACTTAAGTTTGGAACCCGCACAGTCAGCAACAAAGGATATAAAATACAGAAACCTCATTGGAGCGTTACTATATATAAGTACTGGAACTAGATTAGATGTGAGTTATAGTGTAAACTATCTAAGTCGTTTTCAAAATAGCTACGACGAGACTCATTATAAATATGCACTGAGAATTTTAAAATATTTGTATTCCACCAGAGAACTAAAGTTAACGTACAAACGAAATTTAAATACAAATGTTATGGATTGTTTTGTCGACGCTGACTGGGCTGGAGATAAACAAGACAGAAAATCAACAACAGGATTCATAATACGACTATTTGGAAACGTAATATATTGGAAAGCCCGAAAACAGGGCAGTGTGACAAAATCGTCAACAGCCGCTGAGTATGTAGCTCTATCAGAAGCAGTTAGCGAAATCATAGTAATAAGAAACTTGTTGAAAGACTTTAGAATAATATTCGACAAACCAATAAAAGTTTACGAAGACAACTCGGGAGCCATTGCGATAGCAAAATTTGGAAACATGACGAAAAATTCTAAGTACATTGAAGTACACTACCATTTCGTAAATGAATGTTATGAAAAAAAAGAAAACGAAATTGTAAAGGTAGATTCTGAAAATAATATTGCCGATATGTTGACGAAGGCTCTAGGGAAAATAAAATTCGAAAAATTCAGGTCGCTATTAAAAATAGTTTAAAGAGCATAAAGCATAAAACTTAAGGAGGTGTGTTAAAATATAGGTAAGTTTCTCTGCTAACCTATAGTATAAGTATTACTTGTGCATAGATGCGTGCGCATCAGAAGAGGGGCGAGAGAGCTCGTGCGGGGGAGACGGAAGTAAGAGATAGAGAATAGTGTTTGGAACAGGTAGCGCGATAGAGAGCCGACGCACGAGACACGTGTATCCACAGATAATTAACCAATCGTAAATGTAAGAAGCACTAGTATAAAATAAAGAGAAAGACTAAAGATAAAACAAGTCTAACAACTATTTATTTAAGCGATCCCGGTTATACTTTTTTAACAATATTATAGGTATGATTCGGGAAAAAAAGATAGACTGTTGGCGGCGTGTGCTCGCACGGGTTGCGAGACGTGTGTGTTTACAGGCGTTGTAAAACAAAACAGCCACCCAAAATTGTTTCGTGTTTGCTGGCGTTGCAAAACGAGACTTAGGAATTTATATGTTTCTTATATAAGAGAATGTTTTGGACGGTGTATGCGAGAATTGCATAACCGTATTTTATACGTACTCTTATATACATCAGAGCGGATTTTGTTTTGATGGTGTGTGCGAGAGTTGTATAACCTCAATTTATACACAAAGGTTTTTGTTTTTTCCTTTTTCATTGCTTTGCACTGTAACGTATTTCTTTTCGTGACCCGACACCGATAGCATAACATCCGAGAACGAACTATTTTCGAGAACCAACCTACGTTACCTTCGGCCGTCCACCCGTCGTTCGTGCATCCGCAAGCCAGGCGGGCGCCAGTCAATTCTTTTTTCACCGGGAACTGACGAGCCGGTATAAACTGGGAGTTGGGGTGGAACAGGCCCAACTCCACCAAGAACAAGAGCTCTGACGGAACCTATCAGACGAGGCTATAGCTTAACGGATCCTTCCGATTTTTGGGGACGCGTGAAGTCGAGAAACGCAACCGTAGGTGCTGATCTTTAGGGTCGCGTAAAATCAGCAAACGCAACTGGATACACGAACGGGAGCGGACGGTTACGGAAATGCACGGCCGCTCAGGCTGCTAGGTTTAAGGTAGAGAGGGTCGGAGTAAGAGTCCGGTAAATAGTACGAGTGATAGAGAGCGACGAACCGAGAACGTATCAGAGCGAATCTTAAATATCTATCGAGATCCCTTCACCAATTAATAAATTGGGAGTCCTTACCGGAGCTGGTGCAGCTAATCCGTGGAGGCCGAGAACTGTATCCAAGGACACTCTGGTGAGCACTGCACTAAGGCATAGCACTACACCTCCGGAACACTCACAGGAATTCATAGAATTGCCTGGATATCGTGAGAACAACGCGAGAACTGTACGAATCGAGAACTTGCTATACCGTAGCGAAACACGGCAAGAAAAACTATCAACAGATAGCACGAGAGCACGAGCCAGCCCGTGACACCTCGGTCGGTGCCCCGAGACAGACTGCTTTGACAATAGCCAAATCCGAGAATTCATCATTCTGATTGGTCGAGAGCCTTTTAACCGATAACACTTCTATCTCCTTCAAGTCGTCCCTTTAAACCAAATCGAGAGCGTTCCTTAACGAATCGGTACGTAATTTCTGGAGATCCTCCACGGCCGCTTCCCCAGGGCATCGGGCGACAGCTGGGCACCACATCCTTAACTCGGGCAGGAGGTTCCTCTCCTGCCCTTAACCGTATCAAAACTAACTCCGCCCGCTCTACAGCCCTTTGCCCATCTCCAGCGGGGCGCCGGTATTTCACCCGGGTTTCTGCCGGTCCGTGGAGACGTCTCCGTCGGGTACTCTCCTCTGCCGGGCAACTCGGTACGTCGAGACTATCTCCCCACGGCAGATTCGAGCACCTCGACCTCACCTAAACAATAACGAAATCTTCCGAGAGCCTTGACATATCTATGCGAATCAACCCGAGAGCGTAGCTTCTGAGCAGGGTGGCGATCCGAAGGGAACCAGAAATCGAGAACGTTATCTGTAGTGGTAACCGGAGCCGCCTTGGGACCGTGATTCGAAAAATCACGTCACAGCACATATACAGGTCGGAGAAGATCCATTAGCCCCACCCTGGATGACGACCGAGCTTCGTCCTGAACTGCTAAATATCTGGAAATTTTACTGCCGCAAAGGCATGAAGAGGGAGGAGGAAGTTACTCTACTAGAAATATATGCGTGTGCGCCGGACTTCAAGACACCGAAGCTTAACCCCCAAATATCTGCTACTATGAAAGAGACGGCTAGGGCTCGTGATGGCCACATGATGAAGATCCAAGATATAAGTGGTCTAATCTTAACGGTCACAGGTTCGTTAATGACAAGAGTTTATGAAAATCGCGAGGAAGGTTTGGACCTATCGGAGATTCTACAGTCGCTGAAGACCATTAGGAATCTAGCTTCTTTGTTAATGAACAAACAATCCCTCAATCGAAAGGCTTTCGTTCAGCCCGGGTTAAACAAGGAGACCGTAAATATGTTAATGGATACTGAGATCGATGATCTCCTGTACGGTAAAGAATTATCTTTAAGAATAAAGGAATCAAAAGCTCTAACGAAAGAGGGCGAGAGCTTACTGAAACAGCAACCAGGCATTTACAAGGCCCCTCAGCAGTCAAACTTCAGTGCCTCGTACAGGGCCCGTCCTCGCGGTGCGGGGTATACACAGTCAAGAGGACAGGGGAGACCCAAATTCTTTTTCAAAGGAAAGCAACAGTTCGTCAATCATCGAGCCCAGAACCCGCGCGGCAGGACCAACCCGGGTCGACAACCACAGAACCAAACACGGAAGGAGAATTAGTTAGTGTGAGTCGTATAGCAGGGAGATTACGCGATTTTCATGCGAGTTGGGCGAAAATTACAAACGACAGGTTTATCTTGGACATTGTATTAGGTTATAAAATTCGCTTTGCTGAGACACCGATACCTACTGACAGGAGCTACAACTGTTTCCCAGGTGAAGAGCAAGAGAGTAGGCTAGAGCTTGCGATTGAAGAGCTTAGGCATAAGGGAGCAGTAGTAGAAAGCGTTGAGGTCGAGGGTCAGGTTCTATCGCCATACTTTTTAGTAAAGAAGTCTATTGGTAAAGATCGTTTTATTTTGAATTTAAAATATATGAATCAGTTCGTCGTTAAGGAACATTTTAAGATGGAGGATTTGAGAACTGCAGTGGCGTTGACGTTTCCAAATGAATTTATAGCATCAATCGATCTCGAGGACGCGTACTTCTTAATCGCGCTAGATGAAGAAAGTCGGAAATACGTGAGATTCAGGTTCAAAGGAAGAATCTTTGAGTTTACGTGCCTCCCCTTCGGGCTAAGTTCCGCGCCGTATATTTTCACCAAATTGCTGAGAGTACCAATCAAAGTTTTAAGAAGTAAGGGTTTTAAAAACGTTATCTATCTTGATGATTATGAGCATAGAGAATACCTTCGACCTCTGTAGCGAGAACATAAAACAAACGAAGGAATTATTTACGTCTCTAGGCTTTATAATAAATTACAGGAAATCAAGACTTATTCCCTCACAACAAGGCACATTTCTAGGCATGAGCATTGATACGGTTAAATATTGCATTTCTTTACCGAGTGAAAAGAGAGACCAACTTATTGAACTAGTAAATAAATTTTTGTTAGCAAGAATCTGTACAATTAGAAAGGTATAAGAGTGGATACGTTAAGTGCTTTGTCTAGAGAAATTTGGCAGTAGGCGGAGCAAAGAGAGATAATTTTATTCGCGTCTTATATAGCATCGTCAGAAAATGTAGTAGCGGACGAACTCTCGAGAATCAGTCAGGATGATATAGAGTGGGAACTAAACGGAGAATGGTTTCAAATAATAACTGAAATTTTCGGTCATCCGTCAATTGACTTATTCGCATCGGCCAAGAATAGGAAGTGCGAGAGATTCGTGGCGTGGAAACCGCAAAAAGATGCTTATTGCATTGACGCGTTCACGCTCAACTGGTTTGATGAATTCTTTTACGCTTTCCCGCCGTTTGTCCTAATATTAAAAATGTTTGCCAAAATAAAGCGAGAGAATGCTCTTGGTATCGTAGTCGTCCCCTTGTGGAGAAATCAGCCTTGGTTTCTCATTTCGGAACAAATAACTATAGGAAAACTAATCATTTTCGAGCCGAATGATAATATGTTGCTATCCCCCTGCAGGGAGAAGATACATCCACGAGCGCAACACCTTCGTTTGATTGCCGCCAAAGTGTGCGGGCAGCCTTCTTAGATAGAGGCCTACCCGAGGAGGCCTTAACAATCATGTTAGCGTCCATAGCCGACTCTACATTAAAACAGTATGCATGTGCATTAAAGCAATGGGATGATTTTTGTAAACAAAGAAATATTAGTTTTACTGAGGCCAGTGCGACAGACGTTCTTAGTTTTTTAACAGAAAGATTTGAAAGGGGCGCAGCCTACAGTACTCTGAATTCATTCAGAAGTGCAATTTCGTTGATATCACCTGATAAGATCGGCGAACATCTCGATATTTCTAGATTTATGAAAGGAGCGTATAGGTTGAGGCTGTCGAGACCCAAATACGCAGGTATTTGGGACGTGGCGATAGTGTTAGATTTCCTCGAAGTATTGGATTGTGAAAATCTTGTTAACTTAACGTATAAAACGCTCATGTTACTAGCCCTAAGTACAGCGCAAAGAGCGCAAACCGTGTCCTTGATTAAGATATCTAACATTAAAATAGTGGACAGAGGTTTAGTAATTAAGATCCCCCAAAAAACACTTACGTGTAAAAAACTACGCCAAGTACAGGAGTGCTGTGTATTCCTCTAATAAAAAGTATTGATATCAGATTATTGAGGCCAAGTACATAAGTCATTACATATTTTCCTATTATATGATCTAGCACTGGCCCATCATTTTAATTGTATTTTCAAAATTTCTTATAACGTTTTCACTACTCTTTTACATTACTACTGTTTCTCGTAGTTGATTATGAATTAATGATTATTTAATAATTAATAAAAACCAAAAAACAAAAATTTTTATCTGTGGATCAAAGTGGTAACAGGATTGGTCCAAGAAATATTCATTTTTAAGAGGAAATTTGAAAATTTTTATTTCAGGTTCGAATTCTGCAACCTAAAAAACCTACAAAGAACAAGTTCTAAGAAAACATTAATAATAACAACATGTAATGATGGCGAAGCACGGGAGAAAGATAGTAAACATGTTGAAAAGAGTAAATAACTACATGGATAAAAAGTGGCTGGAGGTGAATTTACAGAAATAAAAAATACTGGTGTATAGAAAAGAGAAAGAGGAGGGAAGAAAGGAAGAAGATAAATAGAATTAGGAAAACTAAAGCGCGACAAGTACCTTGAATATATGATGCGCAGGAACAGTGATCAAAAGGATGTGAGGGACACGGTTGAAAAAGGGAATGACAGCAATAAAAACAGATACGGGGAATAGGGGAAAAATAATTCAAGAGGGACACAAGAAAAACTATGGTTATATTCAACATAATGGTGAAAAGCATTTTATTTTACGGAGTATAGGCATGGGGAAAGATGGAGAAGAAGGTACAATAAATAACAATTATACAGGGTGTATCTTAAGCCCCGGACAAGAGACATATCGTTAGATCCGGCGTGAAAAAATAAAAATATTGGCGTTAACAAAAATCAACAATTTTAATTAGTTTATTAATCATTAAAGATTAAAGTAAGCCAATAATAAGCGCGTGAAAACTGGTAACTCCTCCTCAGTCTCCTCCCATTGGGGACAGCCAATCATTTATTTCCCCACAAAAACAGTGACCGGTGGATACGTAAATATAGTAATGTAAGTAAACAAAAGAGTAACGGAAATAAACAAAAGAATAATGCAAAATGTTCTTTGTGGGGAAATAAATGATTGGCTGTCCCCAATGGGAGGAGACTGAGGAGGAGTTACCAGTTTTCACGCGCTTATTATTGGCTTACTTTAATCTTTAATGATTAATAAACTAATTAAAATTTTTTATTTTTGTTAACGCCAATATTTTTATTTTTTCACGCCGGATCTAACGATATGTCTCTTGTCTGGGGCTTAAGGCACACCCTGTATACAGTAAGACCTCGATTTTATGGACAAGTCGGGACCAGAAGTCCACAGAATCGAGATTTTCTAAGCCCCGCCCCTAGAATGCGTAAAGCCACTCACGCGCTTGTGGAAAGTACCGTATCATATGGTCGTGGCGTCCCTTCAATTGATTTTTATTTCGGTATTTAGCTAATTTTTAGCATTTATATTTACATATTTACATAGTTTCTATTTTTTTGGCAGGTTAACTTAATTTAAACGGTTACTACAATATTTTGCAAGGCTCGTAATGCTAACATATAAATAAGCAATTCTCAAAATATATTCGAAACTCTTGAATGAATGTCTTCGTCGAGCTTATCAATAAGATTCATTTTCTCACTGTTTGGTAAACTTTTACGTCCTTTTTGTTCTTCCGTTTCTAAATTACAATATACGTATTTATAATATGTACATTGCGGGACATTAATGCCGTCCTTGGGTGGAGCTAGTAGGAAGCGTGAGTGGGGTGGCCGGCAGTGACGATTGGTGGCGAACAAGCCAGGCCGCCGCGTAGAGAGGGCAGCCTATTCCCCTCGCTCGGGACGGCATGTCTATCCAGACTTCAGGCGTCCCGCATAAGAGTGTCTCACAGAATTTCAACATGAGTCCGCATAAGACCCTCTCACTCGCAGTTAGTGGAGTCCCAGAGATAGCCTGCACTGCGTATAAGAGCGTCTCACTCGGGTCTAGTGCGAGTCGTCCATAAGACTTTCTCGCTCGCTGCCAGCAGTGGTCTAGCGTGTATAAGAGCGTCTCACTTGGATATAGCGCTAGTTGCCCATAAGACCCTGTCACTCGCTGCCAGCGGTGGCCTAGCGTATATAAAAGCGTCTCACTTGCATCTAGCGCTAGTCGCCCATAATACCCTCTCACTCGCTGCTAGCGGTGGCCTAGCGCGTATAAGAGTGTCTCACTTGCATCACCATCTGCACGCGCTGAGCAACTGTTGGCAGCGAGTGAGAGGGTCTTATGGGCGACTCGCGCTGGACGTTAGTGAGACACTCTTATCCGCGCTAGACCACCGCTGGCAGCGAGTGAAAGGGTCTTATGGGCGACTAGCAGGGGGGTGACACTGTAAATGGGCTATAGTGAAACATAGATTAGTGATATAACCTACCGATAAGATGGCGCAGCGGTAGCGTGCACATGCGCAGAAATGCGCAGTCGCCATCTTGGAAAAAATAAGTTTGTTGTATAAACAAGTCCCTGTGCGTCACTGTCTTCCGATTCGGCGACGGCTTCGCATCTACTAATTTACGCTGGCGAATTTTGAAGTGTGTTCAGTGCAATTACAGTGCAGAGGTTTTTCTTTGAGTGTGATTATGTTCAACATCCAGTCTATTTACTTGGTGGAACTTTTGTGGACGACGATTCACAAGAATTACGACAACGAGACGAAGGCTACGCCACTCATCTTTCCAGGCTAATCTTATTTCATACTTTCTTACTTTTCTATTCTTATTTGTCTACTCTGTTTTCTTTTCTCTAATTCCTCTTCTATTTTCATATCTTAGACCTTCATAATGTCTCCTTTGAAGAAAGACATTTCCTCTTTTAGATGTGTTCCTGGTTGTACATCGGTGTGCCTACAAGTAGGATCACATTGCTTCACAAAAGACTTGGAGCTATCAAAGGCCTGGGTAGAAGCAATGTGCAACCCCATGCTGAGGCACATCGATTCATAGCTTTTAAATAAAAATTATCATTTGTGTAAACTACATTTTTCCTTGAAAGTCTATGTATCTCATACTGCAAAGGCAATACTAAGGAAAAATGTAGTACCATCACTGCGTCTGCTAATGATTTTTATGCAAGTGTTACTATAAGTGCGACTGTAGTAATAGATCTTATTTTTATTCAATAAACAACTTTTTATACCATAAATAACTATGCATTTATTTTATTTCAGGTACTTGCAATTATGGTAAAATGAGACCAATCGTTTGACCATATTAATTGTGCATACTTTCTTTTGCACCACATACTAACGTTTTAGGATGTTTTACGAGGGTCATACTTGTTTTTCATAATTGCAGGTACTTTTAAAAATACCTTATAAAACTTTCAGGGCAATGCGTATAGAACGGTGAGTATAAATACACGTGTATATCTATATATGTATACACGTGTATACCTATATATTTCGCGTTAGTGATATAACCTACCGATAAGGTGGCGCTGCTGCTTGTGCCAACAGTCGAAAGCACGGGAGTGCCGTGTCTCCCATGAGTGGTCTGTGGCGACTAGCGCTAGATGCAAGTGAGACGTTCTTATACGCAGTGCAGGCTATCTCTGGGACTCCACTAACTGCGAGTGAGAGGGGCTTATGCGGACTCATGTTGAAATTCTGTGAGATACTCTTATGCAGGACGCCTGAACTCTGGACAGACACGCCGTCCCGAGCGAGGGGAATAGGCTCCCCTGTCTAAGCGTCAGCCTGGCTGGCTCGCCACCTATCGTCACTGCCGACCGCTCTACTCACGCTTCCTACTAGCTCCACCCAAGGACAGCATTAATGTCCCGCAGTATACATGCGCCCAATCCTATAAAGTGGTAGCAAGAAAGTGGGATTTTCCATAAAATCGAGTTCCATAAGGTCGAGGTCCGAGGGTGTTCGGTATGAAATGCATTGGAGTATTACTGTTGTATTCCTTGTGAAATTCTAAGAAATACGTGGTTTTGCATTTTTTATTTCACATATCACAATTTTCAGATAATCAGCGTTAAAGTTGCAATAATCTGACCAATGAAAACGCGTTTAGCTACAGCGTGGAAGGAGAAGTCCGGTCTAGTACCTAACGACGAGAGGAAGCCCACAAAGCTTCATCACACGAGGCCAATTATAATACGAACATCGTTAGTCTCTATTTATCTGCGTGTAATTGAACGAGATACAACTATACTTGCAGTATTCGTAGTGAATTTTGGAATGTATCCTTAACCGAGAGATATTATTCGTGGTAATATCTATTCTTTTAATCTGATAAGATAGTTGTACCAAGGTAATATATTTTTGCTGGTCCTGAAAACTACCGATTGTGCTATGCACATACCCGAACTCCGATCTTGACATGCCAATCTGCAACAATTACATACAGTGTCTGCTATAACAATTATACGGAAACATCAAATATTTTATTATACTATATTACACTGACAATGGAACTTTAGGAACTCATTTACCGACACAAATAACAGCAAGCGGAACATTTAGTGACCCGACTGTCGGCAAGCGTCGCCACAGTCAATGAAGGATGAATGCTCATGAATGTTCTAATAAGGTTGCTGAAACGTGCAGCAGCATATTTAAATGTAAATAGTGATCATTCTGAACATCTGTCGTAATTTATTACAAGATCGTAAGTATCTAGAGACTCGATCCAGTCTCGCGCCAAGTACAGGCAACCCGCCGTACAGGGCACGGTCCGCCGACACTCTTTACTCGAAGGATCTTTTGTACCTTGTGTTTCGACTCAAATATCTTATGATCGGCTGTATGTGAGACAAATTTATTGATACATTAACACTAGGAATCAAAGGTTCTGAATTGATTGCCAGGACGTATTCACATGGCGAGCGAGATGATTTTATTTCAGATCCGCCGTCGTCGTCGTCGTCGTCGTCTTCTTCTTCTTCATCGCCTTCTTCGTCGTCTTTTTCTTCTTCTTTGTCTTCTTCGTCGTCTTTTTCGTCTTCTTTGTCTTCTTCGTTTTCTTCGTCGTCTTCGTCTTCATCGTCTTCGTCTTCTTCGTCTTTTTCGTCGTCTTCGTCTTCTTCGTCTTCTTCTTCTTCTTCGAACATCCATGTACTTTTTTTACACGACAGATGGCGCTAACTGGTTTGCCTTCTTCACCTGTTTGTACTCTGGATGATGTTAGTAATTTACGAATACACAACACAATCAAATACACTTTATACGTGAAGCTATCGTTCACACCGAATGTCCAATTAATATAAGGCTGCTTTCACAATAGTATAGAATTATTAAAGTTTTCATGGGGTTCATGGGGTTCCAGGTGTTCCGCTCCGTAGTTTCTTGTATCTCGGTACTGCATGTGGAAGCCCAGGGTGTCCAGGTGTTCCGCTCTGTAGTTTCTTGTGTCTAGGTGTCGGACGTAGAAATCCAAAGTGTCCAGAAAAGTGCGTAGCGAGCAAAGCTTTGGCGCTTCGCTGAAACTATAGTATCATCTCTGTTGTTCGCACGGCCTGAGGTACGTAAATAATCCAGCATACTCTTCTCTCTTACGTTTATCACACGGCTTCAAAAAGCTGGACACCATTAACGACGCTTACATTTATTGAAGATTACATTTCCTTTAAAAATTTGTATAGTATATCTTTATGCATTTCTAAAAAAAGGGACTTCAAAATTAAATTGATATGCCATTAAACATTTTCGACAACGCAATATATTTTTCTGATTAGCGACATCATAATGAAATATCCCGTTGAACAATAAAAACTTATTATATTCCCCAAAAAAACACTTATGTGTAAAACACTACGCCAAGTAAAGGAGTTGTGTGAATTCCTCTAATAAAAACTATTAAAATCATATTATTGAGTCCAAGTACATAAGTCACTACATGTTTGCCTATTATATGATCTAGCACTGGCCCATCGTTGTAAGTACTCTTTTACTTTACTACTGCTTCCCGTAGTTGATTATGGTTTAATGGTCATTTAATAATTAATAAAACATTAGGTGATTCCTTGTCGAGTATTACTTGGTGGGTCCGTGTCAGGAATTCCAAAGTACTTACTTTGAACGTACGAATAGTATTGTTACGTCCGGATGAGAACCTGCAATCATACTTCGCACCTTCCTCATAATTCTGTTCAGTGCAACGTATTGCGAACATCTATTTAAACGGAATGCATCGATCACCTTCATCTAACAAATTATAACGATAACTCAAATATCACCTTACTAAGAATTACTCTAACCCGGCGCCTACCGTGAGTAAATATATCAACAGCTCTCTTTCACACCTATGCTCCTGAAGAAATCATGGTATAAACAAATATCGAGTATGGGCCCTAAGCTGGTCCAAATCTTATCGTATAAGGAAGGAGCTGCAAAAGACAAATAGAAGATTAAGAAGTGGAGATTAAAACTCCGCCCAGTGACCGGGGCTTAATAATAATTAACCATGGGTGACCTACGAATCAGAAGTCACCACGTTAGTCGCGAATTATCTTGGTAAAGTCTAGCTCGATCCCTGATCAATTCCGGGTCAACAGTCATAGAGTCAAGTCAGAAGTCGGAAGTAAAGGTTCAGTCAGATGACAAAGCTAACCATTCTTTAAAAGATCAACTCAAGGGAAAATTTCTAAGTTCAAATTCCATACTCAACTTCTAATTCTTTAAACCTTTCTAAGTCTTTTGTCGCTTATTCCGAACTCGTATTCAATCATTGAACAACATATCGGCAACCCATTTTGTCAAACGTAAGTTACTTTATTTTACATTTAAATAGAAATATATTGTCAAATCTGTTATTATCCGAACTCAACCTGTTGTACAATTCTCTTCTATCAATCCTTCCTTAAGCCTATACCAGCGTTTGTCCTCATCCAATATATACAAATTCCTAATTCCCAATCAAGTGCACCATATCCTAAGTAGAGGTTCAGTTTATTCATTGTCGCAATAAATTCAAATTCTGGATTTGAATCCTAACCACCGTCGGTAACAATTCGTTCTGCTCAATCAGTCTCATGACCATCAACGACACAGGGTGTAAGTAACTGGCCGATCCCGGGTAAATTTCCGAAAGGTTAGACCCTAAACAGGCCATCGTGACCATCCTCCTGACGTTGCCCATTGCTTATAAATACTCGCCAGTGGTGTGGAGTGTATCTGACTTCCCATTACTACCTTACCGATTGCATGCGATCTTCCGTCGGAGGTAGTAAGCGTTGTAAATATTCTCAATAGGGTGAAGTTCACCGGTCCTCCAATTACCACTATACCGATCGGGTGCAATCGTCAATTGGATGTCACAGTATCCTAAAACTATATGTTTGTTATTAAGCTTTTACCGTGATTATTTTTGACGCGTTATTGTTAATAAGCTCTATATAGAAAGTTGACATTTGGTTTGAGTTTAATGACTGGCATAATGAACGCAAATTTATGTCAAGAAATGCACAGACCTGCTAAGTAGTACTCGAGAAGGTATCACCTAAAGTTTTATTAATTATTAAATGACCATTAAATCATAATCAACTACGGCAAGCAGTAGTAATGTAAAAGAGTAGTGAAAATGTTATAGGAAATTTTGAAAATACAATTAAAATCATGGGCCAGTGCTAGATCATATAATAGGCAAACATGTAGTGACTTATGTACTTGGCCTCAATAATCTGATATCAATAGTTTTTACTAGAGGAATACACAGGGCTCCTGTACTTGGCGAAGTTTTTTACACGTAAGTGTTTTTTTGGGGGTTATGAAATACTTGCTGTTAAATATTTGCACTACAATATTCATGTTATTATTGGCCTAGTGTCACGAGGCCTTGGGGGCTTCCTTTCATCGTCAGGTATTAAATCGGACTTCCGCTTCCACGCTGCATCTAAACCCGCTTTCATTGGTCCGATTATTGCAACTTCACCGCTGATTATCTCAAAATTTTGATATGCGAAATAAAAAAAGTAAAAACATGTATTCCTTTGAATTTGACAAGTAATTCAACAGTACTACTCCAGTCCATTTCACACCGAACACCTTGTGTATTTTGATTATTTGTTAATTTTTGGTATTTTTACAATTAACAGTTAGTAAGTCCTTATATTGTTTATATTTATTCATGTTCCAGAGATCCTGTAGAAACAAAAAATACGATACTTGTTTAAAAAAGTAGTAAAAATTAAAAAAACATAATTTATTCAAAACTACATTTCCTTGTGATTGTCATAAAGTTAAAGGACTAGAATTGCTTGAATCAAAAAGTTATACGAGAGCCTTTTTGTTCTTATATAGGAAGTTATTTTGAAAACCTATTCTATGGGATGAGTGTTGGAGTTTCAAACAAAAAGTGGCTGAAGTATTGCATTGTTTATACACTTTTTTTTATCTTTGTCAATTTAAAAAAAAATTCCAACACACGTCCAATACTCTGATATATACTAGAGTTGAACGCAAAAAAATCTCGTTATTTCAGTCTTAATATTTGTTGGAAGCAATCGCCGTGCATAATTTATTCACGATAACAAATAGAAAAATGTTATGACCCATATCATTCGTATAAACAGCATGAAAAGGGGCTCAACTAAGAATTTAAAAATTAGCGTGACTAGATCACACTAGACGGCAGAATTGGAGAGACGATAGGACCTTAGAAGAATCCCTCGTTCTGAGGTGGGGATTAGTGATTCGGTGTAGTCCGTGAATAAGTTTAATGTTTTTGGCTTGTAATGTCACAAACTCTCTGGCGTAATCTGGTGTTCTCGAGATGTTTAGATCGGAAGATCTTGAAACGGTTTATGTTGCATGAGAACTTTCGTTCTGGATGAGACGGCCGATGTTAAAGGACACGTGAATGAGACTCCTTTGTTGATTCCTAAGTATTTTACGTAGTGTAGTATCAATGATTATTTAATTATAATTTCGATTTTCAAATTAATTTCTATTTTAAATAAAACGATTGAAGTGTGCTAGAGAAGGAATCCGTATTGAAATTGCTTCTCATTTGTGACGGGTATTGCTTTATAAATTAAATCATTTCCCCGCTTCGTAATTTAATCCTAGCGAAATAATTATGCATTTTACTTATCTTCCCTAACTGTTTCATGTCTTTTCGCTTATTGAAATGTGTATCTATTTGTTAATATTTTCTGTTCATAATATTGCCGTGTATAATACGCCATTTTGTAATTAACACCTTGTTCCAGAATAGGAACTGAGGTCGCCAATCTACTCTTTTTTTAATACAAATTACTCTCTATTCCCTCCTTATAGGATATCTTGCCAATATTACTCATAGATGGTTCAAAATGAATGCAAAATATCATGTGACCATTACCTCAGTGTTGGCTAGTCCATTTGACTCAATAAATGAATTTATGTTGTTCCGTAAATAATTTATTTAGCTCTTGTCTGGCGAGCATGTAGTTATACTGAAATATAAATGACGCTGAAAGGTATTAAATTCATTTTATAATGACGAAATAGTCATTGGCTAGCCGATTATACAAATCTACTCACAAATACTAACTTAGACTTTGAGAGATTTTAGTAACTGACAGAATTCTGGAAAATTCGTAAGAGTTCCTTTTAAGAGAGAGATTGATTGATTGATTGATTAGATTTATTTATACCCGAGTCAAAGCTATGGGGCAAGATGACATAAGTGGTGCGAATCCAGTTAACAAAGTTGTACAAAGCAGTGAAAAGGTAGGAGCGATTAACACCATAAGAAAACTGAAATAGAAGTAGGAAGTGCTTAGGTTAGCGTATGCAGTTACATTAACTAATTCTATAATTAAGCCTAGACTAACAATAAGCGGCTAGGCTGTTAGTCTTAAGTGAGTACCTTAGAGCGAATACAAAACTTAATACTACGACTATAGCTAGATGAATATGTCTAAGTATACAAATTAATTAAGAAGCAGTGAAGTGCAAACTAGCATTAATAGTAGCACAATAGGAAGACTAGAGTTATGAATTAATGAAGATAGTACTACGACTACAGTTGAATTAGAAGTTCGAGGAATGCCGCTTAGACGAAAAGCGGTAAAATACAAAGCTCAAGGGGGCCATGGAGGTCACCATAAGAATATTAGGCAAGCATTACAATCAGCAAGGATTACTCCATTTCGAGAGATAGGAAGTAAGAAAACGCTAGCTTCTTGAAGATAGGGAGCGAACTGGTAGAACGGATGTAAACAGGTAGAGCATTCCATTGATAAAAAGATGATAATAAGAAGGAATTGCTGTAGCAAACAGTGCGATGTGAGGGAATAGTAAATATACGAGCAGACGCAGCTGAGCGGACAGGACGACTAGTTGAATGAAGGTGAGATAGCAATTCATCACGGAGATATGGAGCAGAATGAGAGTGGAGTATACGATAGGTCGAGCATGCAAGGAAGTATAATCGCCTGTTTTTTATGGAGAGCCAATTTAGCTGGTGCCTATGCAGTGTGATGTGTTCATCTCTCCTCAGGTTGAATATGAAGCGAATGCAGTTGTTGACCAGAACTTTGAGCTTTAAATCGAGTTCATCACCAAGATCATGGTAGACAAGACAGCAATAATCAATTAGAAGGAAAATGAGGGTGGTAACGAGCTTGCACCGAAGCTGTTGAGAAAGCGAATTTCTGTGATATTTAAGCTTGTACAATGAAAAATAAACTTTGTGTGAGATAAGAGAGATATAGCCTTTCCATGACATGTCAGAGTTGAAGAGAACTCCCAAATTTTTTGCTTCAGAGACATATGGTAGTGAGGTCCCATTGATTACAATCTGGGGTAAGTTACCAGAATAGATTGCACTCACATATGGAGCACTGCCCATAATTAAGATTTTGGATTTAGCTACATTCAATGTAAGGCCATTAGCAGCAGCATATTTGACAATAGCAGTGGCCTCTTGGGCAATTAAATCTAGGTCCTGGTCAAGCTGAGAGGGTGGACAGGTGAAATAAATTTGGGCGTCATCAGCAAAAATTAAATACTTAGAGTGGCGAAGGGATGCCGCCATGTCATTTATGTAAAGTGAAAAGAGAAGTGGCCCACGGACTGATCCTTGGAGGACACCGCATAGAATGGGCCGCGGAGCAGACAGAGTATGGTCGTCGTCTACCACAACTTGTGAACGGCCAGTTAAATAGAACATCCATGTCAGAGCTTTCATCGAGAATCCGATGTCTTTGAGGTTGGTAAGAAGGCGTAAATGGGGGATCGTATCAAATGCTTTACTGAAGTCGAAGAGGATGAGTATTGTCACTAGACGGTCATCAATCCCCTTCCTCACATCATCAGAAAGTCTTAAAAGAGCTGATTGCGTGCTAAACCCTAAACTAAATCCCGATTGCATGAAGTCAAGGATACAATTGTCATCCAGGAACTTTACTATCTGACGATGGACGATTCTTTCGAGGAGTTTGGAAAACTCAGGGAGATTAGCTATAGGACGAGTGTCAGATGGAGATGCAGGTGTGTTTATTTTAGACAGCGGACGGATAAGAGCTATTTTCCAGGCACTAGAGAAGAGAGAGAGAGAGTCTAATGGAACTGTTGAAGATAGCTATGATAGTCTCTGCAATCACAGAGAAGGCTAATCTAATACTGAAGAGTGGTATGCCATCAGAGCCAGACGTATAAGAACGAAATGGAAAAGTATGGATGATTTCATGGATGCTGGAAGGAGTAATAGGTTGTAGGGTGAAAGAGAGTCCACTTTGACGAAAATTGTCTACCAGGTCTAAGAAATCAGCTATTGTGCAGGAAGGTGATGCTGATGCTATAGATGCATAGTAAGAGGTGAGCTGTTCTGCTGAAAAGAAGTGAAGTGGAGAAGATAAATTAGATTTAACAGGACTAAGTTGCGCTAGAGCCTTCCACAACTTTGAAGGGTCACTTATGCGTTTCAAGTAATCAAATCTATAGACCTCCATGGCACTCTTGATGTCGACTGTGAGCTTGTTCCTAAAAACCCTGTAGGTGTCAAAAATTGTAGGATCGTTTGAGCGCTTTGCATGCATATAAAGAGCATCCCTGCGTTTCATGCGCAATTTAATATCTTCAGTGAGCCAAAGCGTAGTGGGTCTAGAAAAATCGTGGGTCTTAAAACGTCTCAAAGGAGCATGATTATCGAGAGCAGTGCTTATAGCGTCAGTGACTGAATGGACAAGACTATCAAAGTCACATTCACTATGACTAGTACATAGTTTCGAGACGCAAGGTTGCGAGATGGAGTAATAGACTGAAGAACAGAAGTCATCTTCAATGAAGTTCCTGTAACTGCGAAAATAAATAGTTCTCTCAGCATTTTTCGCAATTTTTAATATGTATTCGTAGTGAAGTAATTCATGCCCAGCTACGAATGGAGACGCAGACGTTTTGAACGAGGTTATTTTATCAAGGCTGTCGACAAGAATAACATCTAGCCACGAAGCAGAATAGGATGTATGGTAGGTCGCATCAGAAGAAATTATATGTAATGCAAGGGAACTCGCAAAATTACGGAAATAGTTTGCTTCATAGCTGTTGCCCATTAGGTTACAATTTAGGTCACCCGAGAGTATACAATTTTTATAGGCGTGTAGATGAAAATTTAAGCATTTCAGAAAATCATCTAGAATGCGGTCTGTCGGTCTTCGATACAATGATGCAAATAGAATTGAGTCGGTGCCATCGGAACTAATACTAACAAGGAACATCACTTTAGTGTCCCCCTCCGATTTTGATAAAATTCAACTATGTTGTAGCGCATGAAAATCGAAGAGATACGTGTTTTTTTTTATCGGCGGAAAAACGGTTTTAGGGGGTGAAATTAACCCCCAAAGTTGGGCATGTCGAGGGGTGGTAATGCAGTTTCACCTAGAAGGAATCGTCCAATTTCAATGAAACAAAAACTAAAATGTTTCTCATCGCGAGTAATGTAAAGTGCAACTAGACATTAAAAAAAAATTGTCTCTTGAGGGGGTGAACCACCCCTTGATTATTAAATTTTTCACCCTATTTAAAAAACTTACGAATGGAATTCAATGAAATACGTACCATTTGAAAGAGGAAGGAAAATTAAAGTTTACATGTTTTTGCTTGTTTTGCGGGATGTCACGTTTAAGGGGGTAAACCAACCCCTACGTACCGATGCGTGCATTCCCATATAGGACCCCTTCTCGCGCAATTTAAAAGTGTAAATGCATTTAAAATATTCTCGTTAGTGACAATCGATAAACAATAAGTGAATATTAACGTATTACCCCTAATTAAGGGGGTAAACTACCCCCTCCGTACCTACCCCCTGCATACCGATGCACGGACTTCCATATAGGACCGCTTCTCGCGCAGTTTAAAAGTGTAAATTAATTCAAAATATTCTTGTTACTGACAGTGGATAAACAATAAGTGAAAATAAACACTTCATCCGTAATTAAGCGGGTAAGTTTATTTAGAGTTTGAATATCAATTAATGTAATAGTCCTCCCACTCTGCACGCTTCCGCCTAGAGGTAAGTACGGTAGCTAGTTCACCATAGTACCAGTTTCTATTATTTTATATTTAAAATATATTTTATTAATAGTCCGGAAAGTACTTTTTATTTCTCGTAGCAAGTAGTATATATAAGTAGTAATCGTCATTCGAGTACTGCGCTTTAATAAATCGTCGACAATGATGTTGTGATCGAGGGGTGATTCATTTGTTAATGATACACCTTTTAAAACAGATAAGATCTCCGAGGTATACGAACCTTTTCAAATATGCATGGTTCAAAAGCAATTACATAACCAAAAAACCAGAAGAATTTGATAATCCTGTGGATTTTGGTTTCGGTCAATCTTCTCAAGCACACTGTGAAATACCCGGGTGTAATAATGTTGCTATTATAAGATGCGCATGGTGCAAAAAATCTTTGTGTCTGCAGCACTTTTTCGATGACTTTTATTTCTGTACGAATTTCGAACCATGATTGCTATAAAGTATAACAGCAATGTATAGTTAATAAGAATATGTATGTAAAAATAGAACCTGCATTAAAAAAATTATTTTTAAAATAACTTGGTTACACTCACTAATGATGGGCGGAATGGTAAATAGTCTTTTATTTACCAATGTGAAGCGATATTTTTATCTGTATCCCGCGTCCATAAGACGAGAGCCGTTCGGCGAGCGGGAAACGATAGCAACGCCGAGCTACGCGTCGCGGAGAGGAAACGCATGACGAGGCAGGAGAACTTCGTTAATTTTCATTTATTGTTTATCCACTGTCAGTAACAAGAATATTTTGAATTAATTTACACTTTTAAACTGCGCGAGAAGCGGTCCTATATGGAAGTCCGTGCATCGGTATGCAGGGGGTAGGTACGGAGGGGGTAGTTTACCCCCTTAATTAGGAGTAATACGTTAATATTCACTTATTGTTTATCGATTGTCACTAACGAGAATATTTTAAATGCATTTACACTTTTAAATTGCGCGAGAAGGGGTCCTATATGGGAATGCACGCATCGGTACGTAGGGGGTGGTTTACCCCCTTAAACGTGACATCCCGCAAAAAAGCAAAAACATGTAAACTTTAATTTTCCTTCCTCTTTCAAATGGTACGTATTTCATTGAATTCAATACGTAAGTTTTTTAAATAGGGTGAAAAGTGTAATAATCAAGGGGTGGTTCACCCCCTCAAGAGACAATTTTTTTTTAATGTCTAGTTGCATTTTACATTACTCGCGATGAGAAATATTTTAGTTTTTGTTTCATTGAAATCGGACGATTCCTTCTAGGTGAAACTGCATTACCACCCCTCGACATGCCCAACTTTGGGGGTTGATTTCACCCCCTAAAACAATTTTTCCGCCGATAAAAAAAAACACGTGTCTCTTAGATTTTCATGCGCTACAACATACTTGAGTTTCATCAAAATCGGAGGGGGACACTAAAGTGATATTCCTTGTAAGTAACAAGTATTCTGGATTATTATCAAACTGACATGGGGAAGCAAATATGAGATTTTCCTTAAGAGCGTTATGGATGTAACATGTAACGCCTCCGCCTAATGCTCCAGCACGATCATTACTTATCAGTAAGTATCCGGGTATGTCCAATATGACCCAAAAGAGAGTTGGCATTAAATTGTGATATAAGTAAGAAACGCTTAGACGATGAAGGATGACTGGGAGGTGAGACTGAATCAGGACTCGTTTTCCAGGAGAGTCCAATGAGACTAGCAAGATCAGCATCGGAGGAGATACGGATAATTGGTTGCCCAATATCACGACGTACAGAAATAATACCAGACCGGACCCAGACATACTTGTATGATGCAGCGGCGGCTTTAGCCTAGGTGCGGCGTAAGAAATCATATGTATGCGGTGGTAGAGACGCATTAACGTAGATATTCCTAGGGGCAGCAATAGAGAAAACATCAGCTACGGTGAGATTACCCTTGGAGCGTTTCTTCCTGATAATGAAATCACGTACTGGTATTGACTTTCAGGTTATAAAGAACGCAGAAGTTTGAAGAGTCTTAGACATGCCAGTACTAATACTATTGTTAGTGTATAAGGTACATTTGCATTGTGGTCTAAAGGTGAGAACTGGTGTCAAGCGCCATCTGACGTTCATGCTTGCTTTGCGCATGCGCAAGAGACAGAAGTTGACAAGGAGTTAGTCTTGGTAAAGCAAGCAGTGAAAAAATACAAAAAGAGAGTTGTCGGAAGAATTTTTCAATTCAATATAATAAAGCTCCTAAGTTTATATGAGTTGGTGTGTGTGCGTTTATTGCTGTAAACCTCATTCTAACAATCCATGGCCCGACGTATATTTACAACTATCACCGGTATTTGGAGAAGATTTACGCGGAAGGCTGCGAACACTAAGGATATCACCTGTTAAATTTAGTATATCGAGGGCAGCGAAGACGTTTTGACAGATCTGAATAGGTGTATCTGATATAGAGCTGGGTATACCCGCAAGAATGATTTCAGCCGTATGTAAGTCATTCTGACTGCTCGAAGAAGGTCCCACGATTTGGTTGTCAAGCAATCTAGCAACTCGGAGAGGGAGAGGGAGAGGGATAGGGAGAGAGAGAGAGAGAGAGAGAGAGCCTCTTTATTCCACGGAAAAGCTTCGCAAATCCCCCAACACCCAGCTTCCCCAGAAAGGGAATACAAGATCAGCAATCTACAAAAGATTCAACCAAAATATGGAGCAAGATTATGGGTGGACATCGAGAATACTGTTTTGATATTTCTACCGGCAAGGATGTCAAAAGCCGGAAAGGATGACAATGATCTGTTTCATAACATGGCATGTGCTGCCGACGAGAATCGACTCTTCATGCGCTATCTCGGTGGGCAGTATACTTAGATTGAATTTCAACGTTTGTAATCGTGCTTTAAATACTACGTACATGTGTTAAATAAATATACAACTGATTGTTTCTGTTTTTTTATTTGCAATCTTCATAGTCAAAATACATTTATCATTCCAATAATCAGTTCCTTAATAATTGAACGGTTTTCATCGGACATTGGAAATGGGGAGTATGATGATATGAACACCGGGTGAGTAAGTTCTTGCGCAGGTTTTGCAGCGAAGGGCATCCCAGATCTCTTAGGTCCGCGTTGTGTTCAGATCAACCTATGAAAGCTCCCAACCAACTCTTCTTCTCTAGTCCTTTCACATAGATCCTGGAGGCACCTTGCAGAATAACTCGAAGAATTTTCTTATCGTGATTGTAAGGTACATCACCGGAGGTCCAAGACTTCCCATGAAAATTGGATTCCAACCACAAATTCATACTCTTGTATTAGGCGAGTAAGCATTTCCATGAACAAGGTTGAAAGAGAAACGTTGCGAGCTCGGAGAAATTGTTGCCGGCTCAAATCACAGAGAGTTCTTTCAACACAAACTGGTTCCAGGGTTTGTTGAAACCTTGTACGTCCACGATGAATTCCATTTTGATGAACTTCATAAGAAGAGACGATTGCAGCCTCTTTACACCAATTTTTCACCCCACCACTGATCGGGTTATATTCGACTATACGATCGTCAGGATCAGGCAGAATGCCGATGTATCGGCGGGGAAATTGTCTTGCGCCTCGAATTCCAGACGAATATCAACAGGTCCAAGTTTGAGGGACTCGTTTTGTTTGGAGCAATCGATAACGATCAATGGAGCGTACTCGACAAAAATTCATTCTTCTTCAGAAAAGATTCAGGATCTTTGCCATAGTACGTAGCTTGAAAGTTTACGTACATCGTACATCAGAGCAAACTGATTATGATCAATGTCAAGATACAGATTTCCATAGGGATAACATTGCGAATTCAGAAAGAGCTGAACGTCTCTGACGTTGTAGTGGTCAAAGTGACTAGCCTTCATATTTTTCTTTTTCTTTCTGCTCGTCTGAAATCCCAGTATCACGTATCGTAGTTTTTCCAACTGAGTCGACGTCTTGACAGTCCACACGTGTTTCGAAGTGGTGGGGAGTAGAGGGTACTTGTACAGTTCCCAGGTACGAAAGCTCACGGAGATGGGTACATCTCTTTCAATGAATCTCAGCAGTTGTATCTGTCGTTCCAGTTTTTGAATTACGACTTTGCATTCTTCCGGAATAGTTTGCACTATTGCATTGACAATGCTCTTTGCTCTTTCAGAATCAACTCGTGTTCAACGTTAACGACGATCTTGAGATAATCTTCGGCAAAACCCAGTATCAGACTCAGCGGTATGGATATGTCGAAGTAACTATCTGCATTGGTTAATTTCTCCCGTTTTTTGACGTGAAGCCAATCGGCATTCTCCATCAAGGATCGTCTACGTTCGCTACGAACCAGGCCATCGCCTTCTCGAAGAGACTCGCGTCTTTAGCAAAAACGCGCTTCCAAGCTTGGTCGGCCAGTACCCAGTTCGCCGCCCCTCTGTACTCGAGGGTGTCTCTATTCTTCGAGTAGGCGATGTCGTGCTCTTTGCAGGCTGCGTCGAGGGGGTTAATCCCCGGATCGCCTCGCGCGAGTCTCTTTGCTAGTTTCGTACCAGGTCGTACTAATCGAAGAATTGCGCGAGGGGGGTATCATTTATTAATTCGATAAAACGATCACGATCACCATATGGAATATGAGCGTCGACGTGTTTGGATGTCAGTTGGGTAGCAGGACCGCGGTTACGAGTAGCCGTGGTCTCCCTGGTGCTGGATTCAAATTCACTGCTGCTGGACATTACGACATTGATAACAAGAGGCTCTGTAACGTTGCAGAACCCGAGGAACAAAACGATGCTGTGGCCTTGAATCTAATGAAAACTGTAGTGAAGCAGAAGATCATTATCATGTTTCGAGTGACTCTTGGAATGCGCAATGATATTGTTACGTTTATCGATAGTGCAATTTCGTACGCTCCTTCTGAGTGTACGAAATGGGATGTAGGTATGTGCTCGGGGCTGGCGTCTTTAAGGATGTAGTCGACACAGGTTGGTAATGTAAAATAAAATAATAAAACTTTATTGAATGATTGATAATCGATACAGTAGTTTTGGAAGATGTGCCAATTATTCAGTCGTAATCAATGGTCGGTATTGTAGAAAATAGGATTGCTTAAGGGTCTGCCTATGTTTGTTGTCTATCCCTATCTCTCTCTTAGATTATCTCCTTACCGTGATTGTGTGCTACTCTGTGATTTTCTGTTTAGCCTGTTAAAGAACAGCTAAGTTTGGCTTATTGACTTATTTCGGTGGTGCGCCGCTGGTCGATGTTTATCGTGCTATATAATAACCAATCAAAATTTGTGAGTAAAACAGACTAAATTGCAATCAAAAGCTACGATTTTGTGCCAAGAAAAGGTTAACTCTGTCATTAATTGTACATTGTGTAGTGCGGTAACTGCTTGTTTAGAACCTCTTCCCTGGCGGTGACACTGATGTACTTTGGTTTTTATTGTGGAGGTGCGCCCGTATTGTAATTTCTTTCGCGTTAAGGCCAGCTGATATTTGTAAACATGCCAAAACCAATGTGCGCTCTCTGTTTCTCTTCAATTGAAACAACAGGTGACGGGGTCACCACGGGCTACAAGTGCTCTCATAACTTACACACTTGGTGCGTAAAGATAAAGTTGGGACTTGATTCTTCAAGAGAAGCTGCTGGCACAGTGCGTACTTTCTGCCCAGCGTGTCAGTCTATTGGGGGAAAAGATGAACACCTCAGAGTGTTGACTTCAATTAATGAACGACTTGGAAAATTAGATGACACGGTAGCAAAAGTAGACTCGCTTGCTGCAGACATTGAGGCTCTGCATTCTAAATTTGACAAATTAGTTGCTGACAATGCGGTCTTTAGGGAGGATATTAAGAAAGTCAAAGGGACGATAGCTACCGTCAAAACTGAGATGGAGGGTATAGTCAAAGCTTCGGTAGCTCAAGGCGATAGACTGAAACTCGTTGAGGACAAAGTTGCTGCAGGACTCACTGGAACGCTGTCTCAAGCAGATGAAACAGTCTTAATGCGTGCCGCGTGTAACCAGGTCGCAAACCATCTTATCGTCTCTGGTGTGCCTGAGACTGGAAGTGGAGAGGAGGATCTATGTTCTTTCGTTAAAAAACTCTTACATGCACTGGACATTGAGATATCTGCAATAGTAGTCAAGAAGGTCGAACGCATGGGAAAAAAGATGACCAGGAAGAGGCTTTCGACAGCTGACCAAGGAGGTGGTGGTCGATCTATATTACTTGTGCTTGATACGATAACAAGTTGTGAACTGGTCATCGGTGCAAAGAAATTGAAGCCTGAGCTAAAGGCCTCTTGCATTGATGATAGCCTACCTGACACTAAAATATATGTGAATCGTCGTCAACCTGTACAATTGCACCAACTGAGAGAACGAGTCCTAAAAAAGTTTCCAACTCTGCAGCCAAAACATGTCTGGATCAATGACGGAGTCGTCTTCGCAAAAAGCAACCCGGAATCCAAACCTGTCAGGGTTCTGCCATCTACTGACTTGTCTCGCCTATCATTATGACTGACTTGTGAGACTACTCCCATTGTTTCATCACAAACTACACTCATCTCGTCCGTCATCAATGCCTGTTGTCTTAATGCACAATCCCTCATAGCGCATTTTAGAGAGACTGCTATGGCTATCTAAGGGCAGAGGAGGAGTGTCAGGCGTGTCTGGTCCTCGAACAACGTGGCCTAAACTAACTGATTGATTAACTATTAATTTTAATAACTAATGTATGTTAATCTACTGTATTAATTACTTTACTATCATTTTTATTTCTACTTATTCTGTTTCTGTTCAAGGTTACCTCCTTAACATACTATAATATTCTATTTATGATAACTTCTTCTTCTTCATCTTTTACACTAACTTAGTCTAAAATTAGCACTAATGCGTAGGTGAAAAACGGTTGCATGACATGTATGCAACTGTTTCTTATACTACTTATACTAGCTAATACTCTAAAAATTCTATTTGTAAACTTTGTCTGTGGTCGTTAGGGGGCAATTGCTCCACGATCAAAAATAAACGCATCTATCTATCTATCTATCTTACCTGTATGGGAGGTACAGAGGATCTGCCGGTGTTGGTTCAATAGCCCTAGTGGCGCTTTGCCTACCTATAGGCTATGGCAGTGTGTGCGACGCAACTACTAACGGCGCGGATGACAGAATACAAAATGGCGATAACTGAAGTCTCCACGGAAGATCACGGTGGTCTCCGCGGAACTTTGACAATTTTTCTACGTGAGGTCTACTCGGAATAGCACGGGCTAATGTTCCGTAGCCTCTCGACACGATTATTAATAATGAGTTTTCTAATGAACTCGCGATTATCCTGTTTATCGATTCAATCTCTCGATTCTACCACGAAGGAAGCGTTGAAATGTCTGGAAGCTGATATCGAGCAAAGAGAAAAATTGGCTATTCGCAACTCTCTGATCATTTCTCAGCTGGGCGCCAGACTGAGTGTACTGGAAAATGGATGGAAAAAGAAGTTAGCGGTGGTGAAGGAATTGCATAGGCCTGCCAGGTGAAATTACTAGCGCCGGCACGTTGACATCCGTGGACTGGACGAGCCTTAGCAAACGAATTTCATTGACATGTCAGCGTACGCCAGAGAGAATCACGGATATCTTATCGGACTTGGTATCCTCTTACAATAATAGTAGATATCGCATCATTGGTATGAAGCCGACAGATGTGACTGCTCGTAACGAGAAGGAATTACTGCAACGGGTGTACAAGAAATTCAAAGTCAAAGCCACATTTAAACGATCAAAGTATAAAGTCGGCGATAAAGTAAGCTTCAGCAAATTTAAACACATTTTCGAGAAAGGCTACATACCCAATTGGACAACTTAAATTTTCACGATAAGTCGAGTGAAGAATACCGGTCCGGTACCGTACAAACTCAAAGACTACCAGGATCATCCCATCGAAAGTGGCTTCTATGAACATAAACATACCAGCCTCGAGTATCTCGACATACATCTTGTGGAGAAGGTAATGAGGAAACGTGGAAACAAGTTATTTGTGAAATTATTAGGTTTCGATGATTTGCACAATAGTTGGATCGATAAATAAGATTTGTAGGCTTCACCAAGGATGGACAAGGTATGGAAATGGATCATTTTTCAGAAGAAGAAAATGTATAAAGAAATTATTATATATATTTTTTCGTACACTACACTGTTACTGCTGTTGGTAGTGTTGCTGCTGCTACTGCAGCTGCTGTTCACATTACTATAAAATCAAGATTATTTGTTGTAATAAAATGAAATTTATTAAAATTAGTAAAAAATTTATAATCGAATGTATACAATATCATGAAAAAAATAAAAATAAAAGAATGAAAAAATTAATTAAACTAATTCATCAATGCTTACCTTACACTCGTCTAAACCATAGTTGATTATCGTGAACTTGTTTAACGGTCACAATGTCGTTAATATTGATAATACATAAAATATTATTCAGAGTAATGCTCATTATTAATGTATTTTCGGCTGCTAAACGTGTACTTTCTTGAATTCCGTCTTGTACCCATTCAATGGGTACAAACACGTTCATACATAATTGAACATACGTCTCTTCAGACTTTTTTTTTTAACTGAGTTGTAGCGGTTGCAAGCGTCATTTTAAAGCGTTCTCCCTACATCTAAACTTTCTATGTGATAAAGAGTGTGAGAGACTTCTCAGAATTATTTATTAAGATAACGAATGAAAGGAACAATCCAGATGGTTAGGAATTGGCGTTACATTGAAGGATTAAATGATATGCAATGACGTAGAGCATAAGTTGTATTTTCATTTTTTTACATTCTTATTATATAAATATACAGGGTGAGGCACTTACTATTGGCACCTAGAATAATTGCGAAAGTATGATATTAGTAGAAATGTTTTCGAAACAAAAGTTGCATGGACAACTGGGACTGTTATATGTTGATAATTGTTTGTTGCTGGGTGGAGTCGCTTCAGAGATTTGAAGGTTACCTTTGGTTTTTTAGATAAAATACTACATTTTGGTACTCATTTTCGGTTAGCGGTTCTCGAGAGGAATCCAATGATGTGCAACATTAAGGTCTTTGAAGATCAACAAAGGTCATTTAAGACAAATAGGTGAAATGAACTTACATTTCCAGACGGTGTTCAAAGTGATTACCATTGACATCAATGCCATGCTGCAATCTCCTTATCACAGATTGAGTAGTATTTCTTATGACTTCGGCACATATCGAATCACATGCTCTAACAATTCTCCCTCTCGCATATCTTCAGGCGTAGTTGGAACTTCTTTATAAACAATGTTTTTCAAAAATTCCCATAAGAAAAAATCCAGAGACGTCAAGTCTGGCGAACGAGCCGGTCACGATACAGCTACTCCGCGTCCAATCCAACGATTTGGAAATCTTCTTTGCAACTCATTTCTGGCCATCAGCGAAAAATGTGCCGGACACCCATTGTGTTGATACCACATTCTGTTTCTTGTTTCTAAAGGTATTTCTTCGAATGACGGACCTAATGTTTCTTGATGGAATGTAGTTTACTTCCTACCATTAATATTTCCTTCAATGAAATAGGGGTCGATAATTCTGTCCTCAATAATCCCACATCTTCCATTCACCGACCATGGTCTTTGGTGTGCAACTTGTCGCATCCCGCATGGATTTTCAGTTGACCAAAAATGCATGTTATGCAAATTAATATTACCATGATTCGTAAATATTGCCTGATCAGTAAATAAAATCCAATGCACGCTGGTCAGGAGCTGGAGCAGTTTTTTTCTCCCGTTTCGAGAGCAGCGCTGTTTCGGTGGTAGCATCCCTTCCAGCGAGGTTCGTCCACGAGGGAGTTGGAACTGGTTTCTTTTTCGGAGCGGTACGAGAGACTGAAGGGCCTTGTGGCTTTCCTCCGGTAGCGTTTGCGCGTTTCTGACGCGTCGGTAGCACTGTCTTGAGCAGATCGTGAGATGGGTAGTCATCCCCTGTCGAGAACTGGTCGTCACTAGCAACGCCGAGATCGTGCACGGCCCATATGTCGGCGCGTCGAGAAAACCTTCGTGGTGCGGGCGGGCCCCGACAGGCGAACCCTGCACAGAGGGATGCCTCTGGTCTAGGTGGCGATCATCGGGTCCCTGCGCTCTTCGGGATCTGCTCCTGACGGGCGGCGGTGCGTTCGAGATCACGCATTGTCAGGAAATCGTGCAGCGGGATCATCAAACGGTATGTCGGGAGCATGTTCTGGTGTGCGTACCGAACGCATTCCCCATCGATCCATGGTGGACTCAGGCGGGAAAATAGCCCATTCATGCACGCTAGATACTCGAGAGCTCACTCGCGTTCGCCTTGAGTCCTCTTCGAGATCTTCTCGCGAAGCGCGATCTGGTGATCGGGATCCGAGAAATGTTCTTTTCGCGCGGCCTTGGCGACCGGCCAGTCCGGTGGCAGGGCTCTAGCTTCCCAATAACACGTTCGGGCTACGCCTTTCAAGCAGAACGAAAGCGTTCGGATGAGATCCTCATCCTGAACCCGTACCATGGCGCGACCCTCCTCCACGATAAAGATGAAATCCTGTATATCTTTCTCGGGTCGGCCCGAGAACGAGAGGCCCCATCGACAGACCTCCTGGAGCACGCGGTGAGGAGACAAAAATCTCCGCCGCCGTCGCGTGAGCGTATCCTCGTCGGATGACGTGTACTCCTCGCGTAGGGGTTGTATTCTACTGCGTGTCGTGCCGGTAGTACCCCTGGAATGACCGGGGTTTACCGATAGCCGTCGACGGGTGTCGTCGGGGACCGGAGCATGCGTCCTTACGTCGGTGGAACGATGGAACTTCGCGATCACGGACATTGGACCCTAGGCCTGAGCCCTTCTCCGATGCGGTGCCGGGATCTCCGGCACAGCGATCTCGGGATCACTATCCTCCCCTGAGGCGTTGAAAGGTGCGCTTTCCTCACCCAGGTGTGGGCACTGGAGCAACACTTTCCCTTGCTCCTCGGCCATCCCGGGCAAACGAAGAAGAGAATCGGGAGCCGACTGTCACCGACAGTTTCGATCGAGGGAATTTGCAAACCTACGCATGTACGCGTATACCGGGAAAACCGACGGTATCCTATGCCAGAGAGTCAGACTTCGCGAGCACGCCTACGGGACACGAGAGATTCACACGTAATACCCAATCGATCGGCGATTCGGGAGAACTATTAAACGAGAGCAAACCTCGAAAAGGTCCTTTAACTGGAGAGCGAGATTGTATGTACGAGAGCTACTGTGATCGGAACTGATCGACTAGAATATCTTGGTGTGGTGTCGCTTCCGAAAGACGGCTATACGCAGCGAGGTACCAGGACGAAATGACCGAGAGCTTGCCGATTTTGACTGCCGAGACCGAGGACGCTGGGGTGGGGGGTCCTTCAGGTTCTGACATTTGTTGGTCAAAATTCGGGAACCGTTTCGATAACCGTCGAGGCTTGAAAATACCGCGTTGACCGGTAGGATCACCCGCGTATAACAACTCTAGGAGCGTCACGAGCGGGGAACGAGAACGTGACTTTTCAAAGTTGAGGATTCCCGGCAGAGAATGCTCGCGAACTTTTATTGTACTGGCCTAAGCTTGAAAATAGAGCGAGAACCTTACAGCCACCTAGGGATGACCGCGTCGGGAGCGTCACCGATGGATGAGATCGTCAGAGGAGAAAGTTCGAAATTTTCTCGTCAAGAGCATTTTCGATAACTTGCGATTTTTTTTCGCAATGCAAGAGCTTGATGCAATAGAATGCAAAGGAATTCTTTCAGAGTTCGAAAGATACAACAAATCGGTGACCGATCGGTGACCGAGAGTTACCGATTCGAGATTGATGAGGAACCCTTGTAATTGGGAACACGAATAGATTAGGAGAAGTGCTCAGGAGTACCTCTTCGAGAATAAACAGTAATCGAGAACATACGGTAACCCACTATTTGCTGGCGGGCCCCATGTTGGGCGCCATTTGTAACGTATTTCTTTTTTTGACTCAACATCGATAGCGAAACACCCGAGAACGAACTATCTTCGAGAACCAACCTACGTTACCTTCGGCCGTCCAACATTCGTTCATGCATCCGCAAGCCAGGCGAGCGCCAGCCAATTCTTGTTTTACTGGGAACTGACGAGCTGGTATAAACTGGGAATTGGGGTAGAACAGGCTCAACTCCACCAAAACGAGAGGTTGGAAGAAACCTATCAGATAATGTGATAACTTAACGGATCCTGTCGATTTTTGGGGACGTGTAAATTCAAGAAACACAACCGTAGGTGCTGATCTTTGCGGTTGCGTAAAATCAGCAAACGCAGCTGGATGCACGAACGGGAGCGGATGGTTACGGAAATGCACGGCCGTTCAGGCTGTTAGGTCAGGTAAATAGTGCGAGAGGGAAAGAGCGGCGAATCGAGAACCTAACGAAACGAATTTGAACTATCAAATCGAAATCCTTTCACCAATTATTAAATTGGGAGTCCTCACCAGAGCTGATGCAGTTCATCCGTGAAGGCCGCGAGCTGTATTCAAAGGACACTCAGGTGGGCTGCACTAGGGCACAGCACTACATCTCCGGAACACTCACAGGAAATTTATAGAATTTCCTGAAAATCGCGTGAGCGACGCAAAAACTATACGAACGAGAACTTGCTATACCGTATCGAAACACGGCTAGAAAAACTATCAACAGATAGCACGGGAGCGCGAGCAAGCTCGTGACATCTCGGTCGGTGCCCTGAGACGGACTGCTTTGACAATAGCCAAATTCGAAAACTAATAATTCTGATTGGTCCAGATCCTTATAGCCGATAACTCTTCCATCTCCTTCGAATCGTCCCTTTGAACCAAATTGAGAGCGTTTCTTAGCGAATCGGTATGTAACTTTTGGACTTCCTCCACGTTCTCTTCCCCAGGGCATCGGGCGACAGCTGGGCACCACATCCTTGACTCGAGCAGGACGTTCCTCCCCTGCCCTTAATTATAACAAAACTCTATCTCCGCCCGCTCTACAGCCCTTTGTCCATCTCCAGCGGGACGCCGGTATCCCACCCGGGCTTCTGCCGGTCCGTCGAGACTATCTCCCCACAGCAGATTCGAGCACCTCGAACTCAATTAAACAATATCGAAATCTTCCGAGAGCATTGGCATAACTATACAAATCAACCCGAGAGCGTAGCTTCTGAGCAGGGAAATGACCCGAAGGGAATCCGAAAGCGAGAGCGTTATCTGTATCGGTAGCCGGAGTCGCGTTGTGACCGTGAATCGAAAAATCGCGTCACAATATACAGAGTGTTCCGAAACTACCTGACCCGGTGGGTATGGCGGTGTTCGGGAGGTTTCACTGATCACGAGAATGACCTTCTTTTTGTACGGAAGGTCATAGTTTTTAAATGGGAGCAGGTCAAAGTTGACCAATTAGAGGGAGGCGTCAAGAGAAACGTAGGCACCTGCGAATTCTGAGTTTTCTTCCCTCGCTTTTGTTTCTCGGTGGCTTCGGGCAGGATGACGTCAGCCGAAGACATGTCTATTGGAAACAAGAAACAAGCTACCAAGAAACAAAAGCGAAGGAAGAAAACTCAGAGTTCGTAGGTGCCTACGTTTCTCTTGACGCCTTGTTCTGATTGGTCAACTTTGACCTGCTCCCATTTAAAAACTATGACCTTCCGGACAAAAGAAAGGCCATTTTTGTGATCAGTGAAGCCTTCCGAACATTGCCATACCCACCGGGTCAGGTAGTTTCGGAACACCCTGTATATATTGTGACATGGTGGATTTCACCCGTCGTATCCTCGGCGGCAATCACGCCGAAATGCGATAGTGGCGTAAGGCCACGACAAAATTCCAAGCAGGATCCACCGATTGCAAGGGCCTACAAAAGCACATGACAAATTATTTCATTATTTTCTTTTATTTGCCGTGTACTCTGTCGGAGTTCGATTAAATAAATCGCTCGCTCGCCGTGCCCGTGCAGACGCGGAGAGAGAGAGAGAGACAGACAGAGAGAGGGAAGAGCCAGCTGGAGTCCCAGGAGAAGGGAGCTGTGACACGCGAGGGCCAACACTCGCGCTATTTTTGGAGAGCAACTCTACTGGGCCAAAAGACGCGAGCAACGCGGGACGGACGTAACGTCACGCGGCAGCAACGCGCTCTACCCAGCTGAGACTTAACCACGACGTCTGGAAGTGGCGCGCACAGCGCCGAACGAATGAGCACTGCTAGCGACCCTTATGGCCTAGCGCCCATCGTCAGGTTTCGCCTAATTATATTTCCGCGAGTTGGGAATCTAACGACGCTTGGTGCACTCTCGCGTGAGGACAAATGAAACTCGTCGTAGGACCGATATTAATGAATTATCCACGAGTAGTATGCAAATTATTAATTGTCGCGATGACATCTTCGAAACTGGGGCGTGGCGAAGATTCTGGGTTGAACGATTCGTCCGCAGGGCGAATCCCCGCTCATTAGTCTAAGGCAGGGGGTGCTACCATTCACGCGAAGACAAAGCGCGTGAAGATCGAAAATCAATTCTGCTTGGACACGCGACGTCGCCCCACGTTTCGTTATGGCTTGCTTTGTTTGGAAATTTGTACGCGAGAGCACACCGTGCTAAGAGGTAACAGCCTGGGTTCTTGGATTACGGGAATAAGGGAACGCCACGGTAATTGATTCCACTTGACTTTTGTGAGTGACGTAGCTTCGTGCAAATCGTGGTAGTTGATTTGGGTTTTGTTTGTTTCGTGATTTGACTGCGCGTGCAGTGGACACGCGGAGGGACGACCCCTCACCATGATTTTCACCAAGGCACGAAGGTTCGTCGACAGGCAGGGTTTACTGATTGGATTTTAGTATCGATATTTTGGATTAGAAATTCTGTAACGTACTTTCGAATTGTTTCGTGTCGTTCCGCCCGTAAAGAACTTGTAATTTTGATTTTGCAACGCGTAGAATGCGTACAGGTCCTTGACAGTCGGTTATCGTGTTGTGGTAAACGCGGATTAGCCGCGTCACGATTTTGAATCTGTAAGGCACGCGACTTACCGAGTAATATGTTTCTTTTAATTGTAATTCTGTTTTTGTCTTTTCTGTTCTTTTAAACCTACTAATTTTGTTGTACTTTATAATTCGGTATTATACGAGATCGTCGCACTTCACGCCGCCGAGTTACTTAATAAACCGAAACTTCTGATATTATTATAGATTGAAGCCTCCGAATTATTTTGTGTGTCACGTGATCGTCTGACCCGTCCGACCTATTGTTCCAAATCCCGACGCCTCGGCGTAGCTAAGTTAGCCAACGAAGGCACGCGAAGACGAATCGTAAGAATTGATACGTGGTTCCAGTTTTGGTACCTGGTGCCCAACAATCGTAGGTATTTTACGTGAAGAATTTGTTAGCCCTTAGGTTGCCTGGAACACGTAGTAATAGTATAAGTTGTGCGCCGGTCAGCCGCATATTTTCCGGTGAGGCTTGATCGCGTAAAAATTCGTCATAATATACCGAGTGTTTAACCTAACTTGACCACCTTAAATATCTCGGTAATTATCGACTTCACAAAAAAATGTTCCAGACAAAAGTTGTACGGTGCGAAGTTGGCCTTCAAATGCGACCAAATTTGTTTATTTCGGTGGAGGCGCTGAAGCACAGTGAAGGTCACCTCCATTTTTTTAAATGGGACGGTACATTTTTTTCAACCATCTTGTAGAGCATCGCAAACTGCATAAAAAACATTCGGGGGTCAAAGTCGTTCAAGGTCATTCAAGGTCAGTATCGATGACACAAATTTAAATATCGCGGATCACTACGAAATGTTTGGTAGTCATCTTCAATGTCCCCCATAAAGAAAAACCGAGTGGATTTAAGTCCGGTGATCTAGCAGGTCAGCCTATTCGTGATCCTCGGCTAATCTGCTTATTACCAAATTTTCGGTCGACAACATTGCGAGTTATCCATGCAAAATGAGTTGGACAACCATCATGTTGATACCAGAGTTTTCACCGATCCCACAAGGTTAGATCTTCAAGCAGCACAGTTAATATTTCTTCCAGAAGAACAGAAATAAAATATAAATTTGAAAATACAAAATGTCTAAGACTACCAAATATTTGGTAGTGATCCGAGATATTTAGATTTGTATCGTCGATACTAACCTTGAATGAACTTGAACGACTTTGACCCCCGAATGTTTTTTATGCAGTACGAGATGGTTGAAAAAAAATGTACCGTACCATTTAAAAAGATGGAGGTGATCTTCACTGTGCATCAGCGCCTCCACCGAAATAAAAAAAATTGGTCGCATTTGAAGGCCCCCTTCGAACCGTACAACTTTTGTCTGCAACATCTTTTTGTGACGTCGCTAATTACCGAGATATGTGGTCAAGTTAGGTGAAACACCCGGTATAATATATACTTTACATTGTATAACACTATGCCAGTGTATCAGTCGCACCCGGAACTCTTGTTATCATTTCAGCTTAGTGCTACCTTTTTCTGTTGTACTGTATAAAGTTTATGGTTTTTACTTTGAATTAATTTTTGAAATTTCATTAAATTTTGATGATGTAAAAAACATTGAATATAATCATCAAAGGTAATTGTTTTCAATGTAGATCCTTTGATTCCTTTCGCACGCTTTTTAACTTCGACCTCCTAAACTTTTGAAAGAGTACAATTTTACTCATAATCCTACAAATTCAACCATAATTTTTGCATTATTTTCATCCTTCATTAATCCTAATACTTTTTTATTTGCCAGTAATATGTCGTAAACGTGATCTAGAGGATAGTCTGAGGTATCGAATTTATCTAATTCACGTTTAATATGCTCATATACAGGGTGTTCCGAAATTACGTGACCAACGGGGTATGGCGGTGTTCGGGAGACACCACTGATCACGAAAATGACCTTCCTTTTCTCCGGAAGGTCATAGTTTTTAAATGAGAGCAGGTCAAAGTTGACCAATCAGAGCGAGGCATCAAGAGAAACGTAGACACCTACGAACTCTGAGTTTTTTTCCCTCGCTGTTGTTTCTCGGTGGCTTCGGGCAGGATGACGTCAGTCGAAGACATGTCTATTGGATGTCACTCGCTAAGAACAAAAGTTCTCAGTTAAATAGTCAACTACACTGAACCACAATAATGGTGACAACGGTTCACGCCGTGCGGTGAGGTAAGAGAGGAGATTGGGCGGCGCCTGCTCGCGTATCTTGGCCTGTGCATGCAACGCAGAAAGCGCTACGGTGCGAGTGAGACGCCAGAGTGTCGCTCGGTGTAAGCGAGACGGCAACAAGGCCCCTAATGCGCAATAGGAAGCTTGGTGGGGGATGGTTAATCCGACATCTATCTCCCGTTAAATTACACGTGGAAGTTGAATAACTCTTCACAGCCAGAAAAAAAAATTAAAATTTCTGCTACCGTGACCGAATTAATTTTTGTCCATCTCAAGGTGAAGCATCGCCCCATCGTCCTGACCATATCATTCTCACAGCTAATAGGAAATCTATTTTCAGATTCCTCTTTGATGTCTATTCCCTTTTCTGGATGCTCGTGTACTTGTTGCGGCCAGTTTTCATGGAGTTCTCCTTCTGATTAATTCAAACTGAAAGTTGAATTAATACTGATATTCCAGTATCCCGATCATATGCCGGGGCGTATGTTAAAAATTGTTAGATACGACATGAATTACTGGTGTATCAGTTTACACGATCCATATGAGATCCTTTTTTTTATTGGGACTACTCTTATAATGAAGGATGAACGTCTGAATGCAAAATGGATCGAAAATTTCTCTGCAAAGGATCTTTTCCGTATAATTCATATGGCTTGGGCTCAAAATTGATCTGAGTATGATGTTATTTATGCATTAGGGAAATAGAGGATTGCAGATCATTCATAGATCATCGATTCAAGTCATAATTACTGTAAGCGAAAGATCAATGTAAATCAGTTTTTAATCCATCCAGCGGACTGAATTTATCCTTCGTAAACCTGGGCGTAATCTGCCGTGAAACGAGTAATTAAAAACTGAATAGTTTTACCACATGTAACAATTTTTACTGTAGACATTCAGTGATAATGTTAGAATTATTATTTCAATTCTCAGATTCCTCATCGAGGTCCATTCCTTTTCCTGACTATCAGCGTACGCTGCCATCATATTCCCAGGACTCTTCTTCTCTTCGACACTCGTTCATCAAGAAATGGGTATTCCATCGGCGCATTCATAACATGCAGCACCCATTAATTATAAAATATCTTATTGTATTGTTTATATTGGAAATACATATATCATGGTAAATAATATATCTTGGAACTTTATTGCAAATATCTTTAGTCTTGTAATAATGACTTGAATTATAAAATCAAGCTAGAGATGCATGTTAGGTATTTGATACTGGCATAGTATGGGGTCCGAGAGAGAATAAATACGTGTAACGCTTTTATCGTCCACGCCAAGTTGCGTAGTACTTGTAGGTGACAGACTTCGGATATACCTATTATGGAAAATCTGTATTATATCTTACAGGGAATATAAATTCTTAAGGAATATGCTTTATAAATTATGAAAAGTCGTCAATTGCCTTCGATATTTATTGCGATTCGTGAACGGGATGTAATATCAGTGGAGGAAAAGCGAGATCAGGGTAATCTACGTAAGACGTCACAGACATATCTGTAAGTCAAATGGCATTATTATAGGACATTGCAGTTTTCAGTTAGTGTTTGACTGTTCAACTGAGAAGTTCTGTTCTCAGCGAGTGATATCCAATAGGCATGGCTTTGCCTGGCTTGAGTCTGCCCATAGCCACCGAGAAACACGAGCGAGGGAAGAAAACTCAGAGTTCGTATGTGCCTACGTTTCTCTTGACGCCTCGCTCTGATTGGTCAACTTTGACCTGCTGCCATTTAAAAACTATGACCTTCCGGAGAAAAGGAAGCTCATTTTCGTGATTAATGGTGTCTCCCGAACATCGCCATACCCCGTTGGTCAGATAATTTTGGAACATCCAGTATATTTGAAACAGTAAATTAGCATATGCGCCTATCGGTATCGGAATACATCAATTTAGCTTTATCACCAGAAGTATTTTGTATATAGTTGTAATAAAAATCGTAGGTGTACGTTTTACAAATATCCAGAATGGAAAATCCTGCGTATATCGGTGTATTGAATTTAAGTTTTGTTCGATTTGATTCCACTATGATCATATCATCATCAAATACGATGCAGCTATGAAAATTTGGTTTTGCAATCAGAGCCTTGGTCCATACGCTCCATCTCACTTAATAACGAGTGTAACGGCCTTTTGTTTTCTAATATTTTCTATTGTTTTACCAAAAACCGAATTGTTCATAAGTGTTATAAAAGTTTTTTTCAAAATCATTATTCAACTTTTTCTCATTTCGGTGTTCAAATCTATATACTTTTTGAGACACGGTGCCTGTTTAAATTTTAGAACGCAATAAATTTTTGTTAATTTCATACCTAATCTCAAACACTGTTTCAAATTCTTATAATGAATTATACAGGGTGTCCCAGAACTACCTGACCAACGGGGTATAGCGGTGTTCGGGAGGCACCACTGATCACGAAAATGACCTTCCTTTTGTTCGGAAGGTCATAGTTTTTAAATGGGAGCAGGTCAAAGTTGACCAATCAGAGGAAGGTGTCAAGAGAAACGTAGGCACCTGCGAACTCTGAGTTTTCTTCCCTCGCTTTTGTTTTTCGGTACTTCGGGCAGGATGACGTCAGCCGAAGACATGCATATTGGAAACAAGAAACAAGCTACCGAGAAACAAAAGCGAGCGAAGAAAACTCAGAGTTCGCAGGTGCCTACGTTTTTCTTGACGCCTTCCTCTGATTGGTCAACTTTGACCTGCTCCCATTTAAAAACTATGACCTTCCGGACAAAAGGAAGGTCATTTTCGTGATCAGTGGTGCCTCCCGAACACCGCTATACCCCGTTGGTCAGGTAGTTCTGGGACACCCTGTATATCTATCTCTCGGGAGGAGCGAAGTTATCAATTTCGAATTGCTAGAGCCTGGAGGACTGTATTGCTGTGGACAGAGTAGAAAATCTTTATGAAATTCTTGAAGCTCGACGAGATACTCCAAATCAACTTCGAACATGTAACCCGTAAGAGTCCTCGGGAATATTGCAAATATCCGATTGCTCGAAATTGTCTTCCCATTCTAATGAGCCTAATGGTAAAGATTGATTCTTAGCTGCACCGTACAAATTAGTGACGTCATAACGCATAAGAAACGACTTTTCTTTGTTTGGATCGAAATCTGCTCTCGTGTACCTATTGTTAGTCTTGGCGTATCTGTTGGAGGATTGAGCTACGCCACCTCGGATACCTCTCCCGATAAACAACAACATCTCTACATGAGTCAGTAGCTCAAATTCAACACCCGTACACTTGAGTATAGCGTAAAAAGTAAGGCCTGGTACAGTGTAATAGTGTAGAGGATCTAAATTGTATATGGCGTAACAATTACGTCTACAATTTTCAAACATATCAGCTAGAAGAAGAACATCAGTTTTCAGATACAAATCAGAATACTCACCTAATTTTTTAATGCAAAAAGTTTGCCAAACATTACAAGCGTGATTACAATCTGCTTCTGAAATGTTTTCGTTATTTAATTTTAAATAAAATTTTTCTTTTACAAGTAATTGATTCTCTTTAAGTTTTTCCCAATTATCAATATATTCGTAGGAAAAAACACCTATTCTAGTCAATAAATTGAATTCCTCTACATTATTACAATGTTTACGCGTAATTAGTTTTTCATCATCTTTTAAATAGGATGCTAATTTTTCAATGCTACTCGGCATAAATCTAAACGAATCAATAAATTAATAATTTACAATCGTATCTTTGACGCTCTTTGTGAAAGATATACATCTTTCTTTGTTTACTAGTAAAAGATTCATTGAACCTTCGAAGGATGTAGCTATGTTACGTCCTATGCGTGAGCGACCGTTTGCAGGAGCATCAGGGAGCTAGCATAGGTGTTGCGATCAAAGATCACGTAAAAGGTATTGGGTCCTTGCCACTTTATGGTGCTAAAGCACGCCTATTTGCGTTTATGTCTCTTGGTCGATAGCTAAGATGAGGATCACAGCTAGATACTAGGTATGTTGATTCGGAAAACTCACTCCTTCTACGGGAGTCTGGTTGAAGCTACTGGGTAATAGGTTTAAAGGGTTTGAAATCAAGAGAAGAAAAATATAGATTAACTCAATATAATGAAATGATAAGCGGGAGTACAAGTAACTGTCACAGTTATATATAGTAGTGAGTGTACATTGATCTACTAACTAGATGAAATCTGAATACTGTTGTAGGTGTGATCGTCAGCTTTTTGAATTACAACGATATATATATAAAGGTGTAAGAGTGTGAGTTACTTACCGGTGGGTGAGCAGAGAGAGAGAGAGAGAGAGAGAGAGCTCGGTACTCGTGGATAGTGAAATTGATGTGGTTGAACAGGAGATTCTTGGTCCAGCCCTAAGGTGGACACTCGCCTAGACGAATGCGTTACAATATGCCAAGAAATGAGTTCTTTTCGCGTGGACGCCCGGCACTGAGGTGATGCACTTTTCGCTTGGGCCCTAAGGCAAGCTAGATCAAAATAGGCCCTAAGGTATCTGATCGGCACAACACTTAACTGGCGCGGACAATCGGCTCAAGACTCCAGAAGGGATACTGCTCTACCAGAGGATTGATTAGTAACTGCCGGTGATCGGTATTGGAATTCATGAGGAAGATTTTGAGTTTGGGAGGGGACTGAATGCAACGTCAGGGGAATTTGGATAGGTATTGCGGCATGATCGGGGCGATTGAACCCTGTTGTTCGATCGAATTTTGATTATAGGTCATCGATTGCGGATTCTTCGTTGGATTAGTGCATGGTCAGGATTATCTTGGTGGTGAGGAGGGTGCGAAGGTGATGGGTAGGAGTTCTGCTGTGTGCGGTATTCGCGGTACTGTGGTAAAATGCTCTTTAAGCACCTCAATTCTAGGTATCCTGCTCAACATTGTTGCGCGTGCCGTTCTCGTTCTTCGTTCTCCTGTGCTCTCTCTTTCTTCCTGCTCGTCCACCTGCAATGTTGCGGTGTTGGTGTGATTTATGGAAGTATGTGAGAGTATGAGGTATCGTGTAAAGTATAATATAAAATGATATCCCTGAATTATTAATATATATATACGTAATCTATGGTTTATAATGATTAACCCATGTTCGTGGAGGATCGGTTACATCTATCGTGATCTCTGACCTTTGCTAAAGGGGTACTGAGGGGTGCTGAGGGGGGGGGGCGATGGGGCTGCGTTGCGTCGGACGTAACAGCTAGAGCTCTAATCAAGAAGTGTGAATCATAAATAGATAAGTAATGAAGTACAACAGGAACGGTATGTGAGTTTTTATAGTTCAAATTACACCCCTGATGTGCAGCACCGTGATATTTGCCTGTAAAATGGTAATGATCGCGATGCTTGGCATCCTGAGGTGTAAACGGTTTTTCACAAATATGACAAATCTTGGCCGAGTAAAATTCATTTCTTTGTTTGCAATTTAGAAATTCCATTGATACAATACGTTTTAGATAAAATTCTATAATTTGAGCTAATTCCTTTAATTGATTCATAAACCATTCCACGCAATCATTTCCATAATAAGCTTCAAATTTAGAGACAGAGTCGTCAAAGTTACATTGTAAATAGTACGCTATACTGTGTGGAACATCTCTTTGATAGAGAGTTGTGTTTAACGAATGAGACTTATCCGTAATTGGCTCTAGCATCCACTCAATGTTAGCATAAACGACAAACATACAGGTTCTTCATACTTATAATTTTTTTATTTCATAATTTTATCTTTTTCATGCAGTAATACGACTCTGCATTTATTTATACTTGTACAACCGAGTCTATGTTTTTCGAAAGAGCTTTCTAATCTAAAGTAAAATAAACATCAGTCACACAGTCTGGTACAATCATGATGCTTTGTAATTTGTGATTTTAGTAAACGGGATAAACATTACCGTCTTCCATGTCCACGTCATCTCTATTCGCATAAATTTTGGTTTCCAATATGAGTAAATGAATCGTTTTCTTGTTTAATTTTTGTTGACTTAGGTAAATTGGTACTATATCATTACCACTGTCACACTCTATGCCGTAAGCGTTAATTACCAAATCATTTATCTTCTCGAATTTCGAAATGGTCTTTAAGCTAATGAGAAAATTTAATTCTTCATACCTTAGCACTGAGCTGAAAGGTTGATACGAACTGCTTCTGTCTACATGATCTTTAACTGGATGAGGAGCTGCGGTAATAGACCAAAGAAAATAATATGGATCGTTATTTCTGATGTTCGCCACTGCTTTTTTGTTCTACACGTTCTTAGGCAACTCAATGAATGTTGATAGGCCGCCATGTATCGGTATATATCTATTGATGTTTACCGCCAAGTTTATAATTTCTATCAACGACCAACCAGATTCCCTTTCTTGAAAGTCTTCAACCTTGGCTAGTAACGTTTTCTTCACATTTCTATTAAACCAATCACTGATGTATGTGGACGGTAGTATAACTTCGTTCTTAGTATTGAAGAATTTTAATTCTTCGACAATCTCGCCACTTTTCATGGTCTCGAATTTACATGACAAGACGACGTTCACTTTCAAATTTTCATCCTTTCGAAGTGCGTTTATTTACTTTCGCAGTAAACAATTTTCTGGAATTTTCCAAGAAACGGCCCAAGTTCTTGTGTCACATGTTTGCAATGACTCCAGTCTTTATTCTTCCCTTAAAGGCAGATTCCAAGTCATCCCAACGCACTCTGTCACTTCTTTTCTTTCTCGCTGTTCCTCCACCTCTTTTTCGAAGTTGTTGTTTAAATTTTTCGTTCAGAGATTTGAGGATTCCGATCGTTGTTAAAATTTTGGTTTTCTCTCCGATTGTAAGAGTGAAGTTTCTCAAAATTTCATTAAAAAGTGATATTTTTAATGAAATTTCGTCCATTTTTCAATTTCTGCAATCGATGATCCCTTCTTCAGAAGTTTATACGCTCCTCCCATAATCTCGATCAAATTCGTATACTTTGCAGAATCTATCTTGTTGACACCAATAATGTACTTGAAGTTTAACAAAAAATGATCGCTGCGCATCAACGAAGGGCTTTTTATACGAAGGTTTCAAAGTTTTCCTGGAATTATTTTGCATCGGTTCGAGCGATAAGACACCTAACCAAATTACTCATTTCGAGTAAACTGATACTTCCAAGAAATCGAGAATGCATTTTCTAGAATATTCAGTTATAAGTAACGATGCAACTATATCATAAAATTAGTTTGCAACGAAAAACCTTTGAGGTAGCATCTGTGAAACTTAACCTAAAAGTGGGGTAATCGCATGGGAAAGAAGAAGAGCGAGAATTAACCATGAGGGAGAGACAGCAGTTTCGAAGAGATGGGTACCACGAATGGGTACGGAGCGTGGTTCTACCTGAAAGACGCAATCGTATCACTTTCGATAACAATTTATTCGGAACCGCATCGTTGAATGAAAACTCTCCAAGGCCAGATCGTGATAAAGCTGCAGGAAATTGTTCTGACCATACAATCTCGAATCAAAGTCAGAAAGATAGATCTGAAATAGGGAATCGAGCGACCCCCTTATTTAATTAATGATGATTCATTCAAATACACACTGTTGCAATTAATAAAATTTTGAATTCGAGTACATGAACCTGTATGCAGAATTATTCTTATCGTTGGAACGTATACCTCAGATTCAAGAGATATTTCTTACATTATCGTTCTATTCCAATTCCTGGAAGATTAATTCTTATCATTTATTGCGACAGAATCGGGAATTGCGCATTTGATACAGCTTCCACACAGAGCGACTTACGCTCTATAATATTCGGATGACTCTTAGTCCTCCTCCACCTACGAAGTTGCTTCGCACGCTTACGTATCTCCTACGAGTAATTTTACACCTCGGAGGATGAGGGACTGCATACTCGATGCACGATTCAGCCATATAACGTTCCGTATTGCGCATTTGAACCACTAATACATCGATTTTTCTAGAACGATTTTGAGCTCGCCACTTCGCTTACCGAAAGGTTGCGAGAAGTATTTCGATTTGCGTGAACCTGCACGAGGCTGGGGGGTTAGGGGATTCGCGAAGCATCTTCGTGGGATGAGGAGGCTACTGTATTCGGAGATGAGGAATTCGCGAAGCTTGTCTGTGGGATGCGGAGGCTGCCATCTCGACGTGCGACCACTACAAGATAACGTTCGAGGTCAAGTCGGCTGCCGTCCGAATCCTGCATGGGGAGGGTATCGTTTTTTTCAGAAATCCACTTCAACCCAAAAATTCCTGAAACCGCTGCTCCTCATATCTCTCTCTCTCTCTCTCTCTCTCTCTCTCTCTCTCTCTCCCTCTCTCCCTCTCTCCCTCTCTCCCTCTCTCCCTCTCTCCCTCTCTCCCTCTCTCCATCTCTCCCTCTCTCCCTCTCCCTCTCCCCCTCCCCCTCTCTCTCTCTCTCTCTCTCTCTCTCTCTCTCTCTCTCTCTCTCTCTCCCTCCCTCCCTCCCTCCCTCCCTCCCTCCCTCCCTCCCTCCCTCCCTCTCTCTCTCTCCCTCTCCCTCCCTCTCCCTCCCTCTCCCTCCCTCTCCCTACCTCTCCCTCCCTCTCCCTCCCTCTCCCTCCCTCCCTCTCCCTCTCCCTCCCTCTCCCTCCCTCTCCCTCTCCCTCTCCCTCTCACTCTCCCACTCCCTCTCCCTCTCCCTCTCCCTCTCTCTCTCTCTCTCCCCCTCTCCCTCTCCCTCTCCCTCTCCCTCTCCCTCTCCCTCTCCCTCTCCCTCTCCCTCTCCCTCTCCCTCCCTCTCTCTCTCTCTCTCTCTCTCTCTCTCTCTCTCTCTCTCTCTCTCTCTCTCTCTCTCTCTCTCTCTCTCTCTCTCTCTCCCTCTCTCTCTCTCTCATGTAAGTAGACTCGCACACCTGTCAAAATTGCTTTCTACCTTTTTGGATATTTTCTGCTCTTTTCTGCCCTCTGGGCGTCTGTTACAGTTTTCTTAGCTTCCTCCGTGGCTCGGGCACTAATTGAGCTAATACGGCAGGGCCCTCAAAATAAAGCCACGGTTTTTGGAAGCATAATATCTGTGGTGGCCTTTTCTAACCTCCAAAATTCTTCGCAACCTCTTAACTAGTCGGCGGCTTCTCTCCTCGCTTATCATCGCACTGATTGGTTAACCCGGACATGGTATACGGACTACAGTGATTGGTGAATGCTTGTGAGTGGCGAAAATTATCTTATCGGCGCGCTGATCGACTGAGTGGGCACGGTATATTGACTGCGAAGACTGGTGGACTTCTGTTGTTATTATTTCTGCTTAATGACCGCTGGCCACCTGTTCCTGTCGCCATCACTGGAGCTAACCGCAGGCTGCTAATCTCCAGTAATAGTGTAGTTGCGCACGCATCTAAAATGCCGCCTGTCAACTGCGGTCTGTGCTCTAAATTTGTTGCAGCTGATGAATTACGTAGACTGTGTCCCATATCCACACATGGATTCCATCCTGCGTGTCTGATGAAACAACTAAGTGTCAATATTCTGCCGGATCTTAGTGTAATTGCGTGCTTTTCCTGCTTTAAGGCTAAGCAAACGTCCGGTCCTGCAACTAGTATGTCGTCCTTTGGTTCTACGAATATTTCAACGGAATTTGCATCACTAACTACTCTTGTGTCTAGCTTGAGCTCCAAAATTGACGGCATCGATGTCGCTATGCGTGATGTCTCGTACATAAAGACAAAACTAGCTTGTCTATACGAACTTAAGGTTGACATACGTGGGTGCCTCAATAAATTAAATACTTTAACTGATAAAATCGCAGCGGTTGAAGAAACTACTGTAAATTTAGTACGCGAACAGAGGCTACTAGGGGATCGCATGGAAGCAATAGAAAGTCGTTGTTCCGAACGTGACAGTGAGATTACCGACAAAATTTTAGCTATAGAAACGCGGCTCTCTGAACACCCTAATAGTGGCTCTGATATTTCAAATAGTGTCCAGCCACTTACTGCGCGTATTCGTGCTCTCGAACATCAGAGATACAGCAGAAATCTTACCATCTCAGGCTTGCCTGAAATGAGCAATGTTAGCGATCGTGACACTGCGTTGTCATTATTTGCAGCTCTGAACGTCACTGTTGATAATACGCAGATTGTTGAGCTCTCACGCATGCGTAACACTACAACTACTGACAAGCCGCGTATGATTTTCATCGGTCTCTCTTCCTCGGAAATACGGAATGCTATTTTGGCCTCAAAACGACTTAAGGGTACTATCACTGCTAAAGAAGTTAACGCATCATTCCCTGATACTCGTGTTTATGTTAATGAATATCTACCTCATGATATACATAAGCTTCTCCGCGCTACTCGAGATGCAGCGAAAAGCAAGAACTATCGGTATGTTTGGGTTCGGAATGGTACTGTCAAGGATAAGAAGGACAATGACTCGACAGTCATAGAAATCAATAACCTGGAAGATATTGATCGTTTGCTGTGAAATCCTGAATCTCCACCACCAACATCGCTCCAGCCTGATCGTAATATTATTGACTCTTTAAATATTTGTCATGTCAATGCTCAGTCTATTGTGGCTCATTATGATGAATTTCTTAATTACTTTCGCGATAGCCTTTACGACATGATACTGATCTCAGAGTCATGGTTAAAGCCGCACATTGACGACAGTGCTGTTAGGCTACCCGGCTTCAAACTCTTGCGATGCGATAGGATTGGCAAGCAAGGTGGTGGAGTTTGTATCTTTGTCCGTGACCATTTCAATGCTAAGATTGTCACATCGTCAGTCTCATCAACCTACATTTCGCGCCCTGAATTCTTGTTTATTGAAGTCTCGCGACCTGAGTCTGCTAAGCTCTTGGTAGGCGTCGTTTACAGGCCACCTAAAATCGCCTTCTCTAACCTTCTCGAGATTATTTTGTCGTCGATCTGCCAGGATTACGTTTCTAAGATTATCATGGGTGACTGGAACTCTGATCTCTGCACCAACAACTTCGATAGTACCTACATTCGCAAACTTTTTCAATGCTACAATCTCCACTTAGTACCGTACTGCGCCACACACCATACTGCATCTTCTTCTACCTGGCTTGATCTGTGTGTAACCGATTCAGCGGAAAAGATACTGAGCCATGGCCAGCATCCGCTACACTTCTTGTCCGCTCACGATTTGATATATATAAAATACAGATTTCGAGTTGTGCGTCCCGTGGGCCCTGCTACTGTCAGGAGGCGGATGTGGAAGGGATTGCAGAATCCTGATTTTCAAGTGCAACTTTCTAACATAGACTGGTCCCCTTTGCTTATGTGTAAATCTGCTGAGGACACATTAGACTATTTAAATGATCAGTTAACTATTGTATTAAATAGATTTGCACCGTGGCGGGAAATAAGTGTAAAGCGTCCGCCCGCACCGTGGTTTAATGATCAACTTCGTGACTTAATTCGATCCCGCAATAATCTGCGAGCTAGAGCTCGGC
>OZ020576.1:13541923-13609223 GCA_963971525.1 Cephus spinipes
AGGAAATTGCAAACTGTTTTAATCGATGGAGATCGGTAGATTTTCCCGGTGTTTAGAGAACGGGGAAAACGAAGAGACCATATTTACGTGGCCGCACTAGCGGGAAGCAAAAATTCAAATTTCATTTCCCTCTCATTTAAAATTAACAACGAAAAAGTACTCCATGAAGCCATTTTTCCTTCCCTAGAAGCCTAGATTGTGTTACATACATAACATTATTATAATTGTTCGTTTTTATATTTTTTACCGTAATTTCCGGGTGAAATAAGCTGTTTCACATTTTTCTCATTTTTCAGACGCTTTTAGGGTGTCTGAAAGTTTTGTAGTTCGCTTTCCGGCCACCCATTAAGTCTAATGCTATGCTAGTGGCGCTACTATCGCCATCACTTCGAAATTACAAAAATAAGTTTTAACTATTTATAAGGCATATTTGTGTGCAAACTCTGACGGAAAAATTCTAAAAAAAAAGAATGAACACAAATGTAACGAAATACACCATAATTTAAGTCAAATATTTTAATCTATCAAACACGTCAAATGCTGGCGCACGCCGGAGCCATGGCCAGAATCATCGCGCGCCACTCGTTAAAAATGCCCAAAAAAACGTGTTTGTGGTGTGTACGGCACTTTATAGTGTTTGTTGATGTTTGCGGAAATATGACAGCTGCCAGGAGCAGCCAGGAGCGTGCTAGGCAGTTTTTAGGATATTATTCCTTGAAAAAATTGAGACAATTTTGACGGATATATATCAGAAAAATTTATCCAAATATCGAAGTGAGTGAATGTATAAAAATATTAAATCTTCAACACGCGTGCAGTATAATTAAATGCACAATTATTGTAATGATATATAAAACTGTTTAATTGCACAGTAAGAAGAAATTATTATCAAGATTGGAACATTAAACAAAAAGAAGTGATATCCCTCCAAAAAACATTTTCAATGTAAAGTTACGTGTTTAGAGATCGAGTGACTCTCATATAAGCCTGCAAGTTGTCAACAAAAAGAAGTGATATCGCAAACACTGCAATAAGGAGTTGAGACACAATTTTGATGGCATTCCGAAAATATCTGCATACACGGACAGAAAATCATGGGACACAGTGATTCTATATATTCGAAGCTGTTCAATTTCGAGGTCGTCTGTGCATTTTTCCGGCGTGTTTAGATCGTCGTTCTACGCCATAGTATAGAATCAATATCACACTGTGTCCCATGATTTTCTGTCCGTGTATGCAGATATTTTCGGAATGCCATCAAAATTGTGTCTCAACTCCTTATTGCAGTGTTTGCGATATCACTTCTTTTTGTTGACAACTTGCAGGCTTATATGAGAGTCACTCGATCTCTAAACACGTAACTTTACATTGAAAATGTTTTTTGGGGGGATAAGTATTACATTGATAGTATAAACGACATAGTGGCAAGTATAGAAAGTATAGAAAATATAGTCAACGACAACAGAATGTGTACGAGTGGCACTGAAGCAACGTTCAATCAATTCAGTGAAGTCAGTAGTATAGATATTAGCGTGATTATAAATGGTCTACCGAAAAAAAGCGGTACAAAAGAAGGGGTGTCAAATAGCATATTAAAACACATATGTGAGGCTATGAGCAAAGAAATAACATATGTTATAAATGGCTCGCTTAAATTTGGCCATTTTCCAGAAATGTGGAAGAGATCTGAAATCAAACCGATCCCCAAAGTCAATAAAACTAGACGAGCGGATGAGTTTCGTCCAATTAATATGCTGCCTCAATATGAAAAAGTACTGGAAATTATCATAAAGGACCAATTAATGGAATATCTTGATAAGAATAATATGTTAACTGACAATCAATACGGATTCAGAAAGGGAAGATCATGTGAAAGTGCAATACAAGTAACACTAACGACATGGAAAAAAATAATTAGCGATGGAGAACTAGTAGGAGCAATATTCATAGACCTAAAACGAACGTTCGAAACAATAGATAGAGAGCTATTAATAAAAAAAATGGCTGGGTATGGAATTGGAGGAAATGTTCTCGAACTGTTTAAATCGTACTTAGCAAACCGCTCACAAATAGTTATGATAGAAACTGAAATATCAAAAGAATTATACACCAAATATGGAGTTCCGCAAGGATAAGTCTTAGGACCCATACTATTCATAGTTTATATAAATGACATTGTTGAAATTTTTAAAGACGACTTTACTATTGTTTTATTTGCAGACGATATGATATTTTACACTAAAGGAGGGAGCTCGGAGGAAATCGAGAGAAAATTAAATAAAAAACTAAATCAAGTAGAGATATGGCTATGCAAAAACAAATTAAAGATGAATTCGAAAAAGACCAAATGCATAGTGATTAAAGGCCCAAAACAGACTAAAGGGGATAAAATACGTATATGGAGCAGAGAAGGAGACGAGATAGAAAAAGTGAAAGAAATCAAATATTTAGGAGTAGTGATCGATAGCAAATTAAACTTTACAGCATATAGGGAATTTATTGTAAAGAAAGTAGGAAAGAAAATTAGTTTTTTAAATAGGCTCGGAAAGTACCTGTCACCGTTAACAAGATGTACAGTGTACAAAACAATCGTAGCGCCGCATCTAGAGTATTGCAGTACGGTATTAATAAATATGAATAAAACAGACCTACAAGTGCTACAAAGAGTACAAAATAGAGCAATGCGTGTAATTTTACAATGTAATAAAGAAACAAAAATAGAAGATATGCTAAAGACATTACATTTTATGAGCGTTAAAGAGCGACTAGAGTATAATGTTATTATATTTATATATAAATTAATGGAAAAAGAAAAACAAAAGGAAGTATGGAAAAGGACAGTAAGACTACTGGGTGACCGAGATGGAATGCGGACGAGACAGGCGGATCAAATACGAGTGGAATTCAGGCGGAGAGCGGTGGGACAGAAAGATCTATATTATGAAGGTTTTAGGCTATATAATAAAATGCCAATAGAATTAAAAAACGTAAGAAGTGTATCTGAATTCAAAAGAAATGTGGTAAAGTATGTACAGCGAATGCGAAACGTATAAGTATAAATATAAGAATAATGTAAGACGTACAAATTGTAGCGCAAAGCGCAAGATAGCAGTTGGCTAAATACATTCATTCATTCATTCATTCATTCTCTCTCTCTCTCTCTCTCTCTCTCTGGCATTCACGGATATTATGCACTCACATCCGTCATACCATTGAAGGTTGGAGAAAGAACTTCCTCCAGCACTGCATCCACAATGCGCTATTCAGCGAGGTAATGTTCGTGATCAAACCGGCTGAGAGCTGCCGTCAAAAACCTGCAGGAACATGTACGGGATTGGGAAGGGTTCATCGAAGGTTCTCGAAGAGTCTCCGTAGGCGGAGGGCAAGGGGCTGACTCAAAACTTCGGGCGAGAGGACCGCCAGCTCTGCGAGCGATCCTGTGCGACTTAGCACGTACACGAACCGTCGAAGCTCCTAAAAGGTTCTAGAAGGTTCTCCATCGCGTGTGGTTCCCAGAATCAAGAGTAAAATTCATAGAATCCAATGGAAAATTCATGGAATCCCGCATAAATTCCTAGAAAAAAGGGTTCTCGGTGACGTCACTTCCAGAAATCGTAGAGCTCACGATGGCAAGTTAACACAGACACCCACCTTCGAATATTCTAGAGTGTTAGTATATGTCGGTTACAGGAATCCTGGTCCAGAACTCCCCAACTTATACTACTCGTTTATGATCCAGAAAGTAGGTCTTCCTCGATTGTCATTCGCTTCGGTATTAACACTTCGTGTACTCCCTTGTCTCGCAAATTCCAATTCCCGCTCTGAAAAATGTATGACAATTACCGTTAATTAGGCAATCTAGTGCCAGAAAGGAGACCTCTTTCTCAAAGAAGTGTTGTTGTTTAATAATTTTCGTAGTTTACAAGCACGATGTGATTATCCTATTCTTATTCGAAACATACGTGCTTTATCTTATTCGTCTAGCGCGTTGCATAATTCAAATCTCTATAACTTCACCAATTTTATCAATTTCACTTTTGCAAATTTTGCAGACATATTTTTGAGGCTCTAATATGCAAAGAAAAATATCGAGTCTTTTTATCGGCTAGACTAGAGTACTCCTTTAATAGTGAATTATTTTCCATATACTTACTGGTGAAATCCACATGTATCACTCATATTTGCGTAATAATTACAGAACAATTTTCCGTGTATACTTCTAGGATAATATTTGCATTCAATATTAAAATTTTTTTCTGGATCTAGGTAACTGAACTATCTAGGCCCTAGTTTTAAAATCATAACATTTCCAAATATACGTTAATTGTGGTATTCCCTCTAGGCTCAAAATTTTACTCAAGAAATTTTTCGAGCTCTAAATAATACTTAAAAAGATCTTGTACTCGAAAAGGTAAAACGTATGAACGAAATTTATTCACCTGTATATAGTGTACCATTGAGCATGAGGTTGTAAATTGGTTGGCAGATCATTGTCAACTACGTCATGTGTGTTTTTATGTGGAGCCACGTCACAAGATAACACCGTCATCTAGAAGTTCACCGGGCACTACAATTCTCCCTTAACAATTTGCGTGGCGAATTCAATTTGGCAAGAGCAATTCTCTCTTCCCTCAATAGATTCTGTTCAGAAATGATTTGATAGGTGTCAAAACTTTCGTTATAAGAGCATGCTAAGGGTTGTTCAGTTTGAGGAAAAGAGGGTTTTGAGGAGGAGGGATCTAAATTTCTGACGAAGTCGAAACAGTTACATCTTTGAAACTGTAACTCTTAATTTACGATTTTCAAATTGTGCAATATTTTTGTTCTAGAAATATCACGGTATAGAGCCAAAAATAGCAAGGAAGGATGGTCTTGTACTTGTACGAGAAATGGCAGAAGAAGTGACAAATATGATGGATTTCAAAATAGACGCCGTGAAGGTAAATATATGCATTATGATATTTTATACAGCTGATCAAGAGACTCGGTCGAGTCACGCGCCCAGTACAAGCAACCCGTCATACAGGGCATAGCACCCCGAGACTCTTTATTCAAAGTATCTCTTGTACCTTTGTTTGGAATCAAATAATTTTTGAACGACTATGTATGAGAAAAGGTTATTGCACATTCACTGTAGGAATTGAGGGTTCTGAATTCATTGCCATCAAAATCAATGAGATTGATGTACGAGATCAGGGAGTATTGGGATGTTGAGCGAGATGATTTTATTTCAGGTCTGTCCTGAAATACGTCCTTCGCATGTCCATCTACTTTTTTAAACAACGGATGGCACTGGCTGCTTTGTACATGAAGCTACCGTTGACACTGAGTTTCCAGTACTGAAAACGGCTAATGCTGCTTTCACAATAGTATATAATTATTAAGCCTTTAGCTCGTACGGAAAGCGTAACAGCATTCATATGGAGCGCGTGTGTATGATGGGGATACGTATGTCTGTCCTTCGACATAGTTCCTCGTATTTCAAATGATAGTGAAAGTCCAGCGTGTGATGTTTCTCTCCGTACTTTCCTATATCTAGGTATTGGATGTGGAAGTTCAGGATGTTCGGATCCGTAGTTGCCTGTATCTAGGTGCCGGGCGTGGAAGTCCAGAGTATTCACGTGTTCCTCTTTGTTGTTTCTTTTATCTATAATAGGTGTCGGACGTCAAAGTTCAGGTGTTTCTTTGCGTAGTTTCCTGTATCTAGGTGTCGGACGTGGAAGTCCAGGATATTCAGAAAAGAACGCAACGAGTGACACTTTGGCGTTTCACTCACACCGCAGTATCCACTATGTTCTTCGCACGGCCTGATGTACGTAAATAATCTAACATAACCTTCTCTCTTACGTTTACCACTTGTCGTCAACAAGCTGGACACCATTAATGATGCATTCAAGATAAAATTTTCTTTTAAAATTTGCATATACTTTCACCCATTTCTAAAGATAATGGGCTTACAATTAATACTCATGGTTTACGAATGGAAGCCGCGTCTGTGTTCAGCTTCGTACCAACGTTTTGCAAACGTATCAGTCTGCTAATCAACTTATGATCAACTAAACAACTTATGATCAGCTGAAGCACTGATCCGCATGAGCAATCATAGGTATATGAAGACTTCCTGACAACAGGGAGCTTCAGTATCGGAGCATTCTAGCCCCGATGATGCAGACTGAAACGTTTGCGAAACGTCGGCACGAAGCTGAACACGGACGCGGCTTCCATTCGGAAACCATGAGTATTAATGATAATATTGGCCGCGAAACCCTAAAATCTCAATGCGCTTACAAACTAAATTTATATGCCTTTAAACATTTTTAACAAGGTAATATATTTCTTTGATTGGTAACAATATAGATTTGAATTCTAGGAGCTTCTATATCCCGTTGAGCAACAAAAACTTGTGATATCTCCCAAAAAGACACTTACGTGTGAAAGACCACGCCCATTACAGGAGTGCTGTGAATTCCTCTAACAAAATGTAATGAAATCATATTATTATGGCCAAGTACATAAATCACTACATGTTTGCCTATTATATGATCTAACACGGCCCGTCATTTTAATTGTATTTTCAAACTTTCCTATAACGTCTTCGCTATTCTTTTATATTATTACTGCTGCTCATATTTAATTATGATTTAATGTTCATTTAATAACTTATAAAAGTTGAGGCGATTCTTTATCGAGCGATCCGGTATTAGCAATAACTCGTCAAAAATAATCACGGTAAAAGCCTAATAACAAACATATAGTCTTAGAATACTATCAGTACGTTGTGACGTACGCCGGCCAACGGCGTAGCCGACAAATAATTCACGGCCACTCCCAACGTGCTGAAATCCGGAAAACTATCCGAGATCCGAACTCGATCGGATTGTTGGGCGTCAGGTGCGGACTCCCCGCACCGACGTTCCTCCTATGGCCGCTTCCACGCGATCTCCCGGCTGCTCAGCCTCAGCTAGCTGAAATGATAGAGGGGAACGGAGGGGCGATAAGATTCGAACCGTTCGGGGTACGCCAATGAAAACGCCGTTCGAGGTTTTAAGGTCGATTTATTCAAAAAAAGAAATAACAAAAAAAAGAAAACGAAGCCAGCCTAGATCGGCCGACCCGTCCAAGAACTTCTAACGGCGCGCACGGCCCTCCTCTGAGGGCTGCAGGGTTAACCGGCCCACCGTCCCTAGCTTGTTTTATCGCGAGGCGCGTTTCCTACCACGCGGTCGCGATCCTGCCAAACTCGGTGGGCGAACCTCTTCCCTCGCGGAGATCTTCCCAGGCCAGCGTCCCGAACGCCTGGACCACCGATCTCCGCCCGGGCTACGTGAAGGAGACTATCCGGCCCTCCTTCGAGGGGACTTCGTGTAACAAGAAGGGCCGCTCTCGGCGGTACTTACCGGTGTAGCGGCCTAATCCCAATATCCAAACCAAAAAGAAAACCAAGTGGGCCGGATCTGGGTGAGAGGTCCTCAGCTTCGGCTGGCGATCCTGTCCGCACTTCCGCTCGTCGGGTACCTCCTCGCTCCACACGCAGTCACCCTTCCCTTAAGGGGGGAAACCACATTAGGAGGCACATTTCCAGAGATATTTTAGGATTTTTTTTGAGTGGGAAAAAGTAATTACAATTCAATGAAATTTTGACATCAGTTTATTCATATTTTGAACAACCTTTGTGATTTTTTTTGAAAGATTTCATCCAAAAATAACAAATTTACACACTGATGTCCGCTGAAGGTCGTAACACAAGTTCTCCTATTGCGGGACGTGTAGCTATTCCAATTTTTATCGGAAATTAAAAAGATTTTCATTTCACATTAATAACTTATTTCCTAAGAATATGAACCTCAATGCAGGTGAAAATAATGAAAATTAAAAATTTGGCAGGTGTTTGAAAAATTTACTTCAATTTTCACCATTTTTTTTCACTAATTATGTAAAAAAAACACCCTTAAAATCATGATATCATCTCAAAAGTTGGTTCATATTGTTCGTAATTTTATAAAGAATCATAGTATCAATTTTCATAATGATCGGTTAATTACTTTTTGAGTTAGAGTTTCCGCAAATGTGAAAAATGTCGTTTCGAGAAAAACGCGTTTGAAAACTACGTGACACTACGTGAGGTAGTGGTCCGCCCTATCTGCTGCGCACTCGAACCTGTAGCCTGTACCCGATGAGCGCTCGGTTCTATGCTCATAAAATCGAAACGAATGCGAATTTCGCTTTGAAATTTTTACAGTATATTCTTGGATAGTTAAGCAAACCATTTATGCAATAAAAAAAAAACGATTTTTTGAACCTCCTAATGTGGTTTCCCCCCTTAACTTCCCCACAAGTAATCTGCAATCTAGTCCCAAGGTTCAAGCCGCGTCGTCCACCAGAGAGAGTCACCGTAATCCAAGCCAAATCGATACACCAGAAAATCAGCAATCCACTACACTTTACCCGAAATCGTCCGTACTATGTTCGCCACGTGCAACTCGGTCGATTACCGGAAAGAGATTGAATTCGGCAAATACGAAGATCGCCGAATTCTATTGTTGCCGGTTTGCCGAAGTTAGCTGAAGGAATTCCCGCCTCACGGGCATTCCTGGCCCCCGCCTGTTATCCTACCCACCGTTCTTCACGGTAGGTCAAGAATCAAAACAAACCTCCTCTCCGACGCCCTCCCCGCGGACCCGCAAACCGTGGCCGCTCAAAGTTCCCGGGGTACCGGCAGTGCGTCCTGGCGGTTGGGCACCCCTTGCTTGCGGGCTCTCAACCCAAAAGGGTCGCGTGCCTCCGCCGCCAGTCCACTACTTTCCCCCGTTCCCTCCTCCCGAGCCACGGACCTACGAACTCCTTGGAGATGGAGGCTGGAGGCGCTGCCGTGCTGTCAGCAGCGCACGGAGACGCGGGGCTCTTCCTCGCACGGACCCGCCAAGTAGTACTCGATGAGGGATCACCTAAAGTTTTATTAATTATTAAATGACAATTAAATCAATTAAATACGAGAAGCAGTAGGAATATAAAAGAGTAGCGAAATCGTTATAGGAAATTTTGAAAATATAATTAAAATGATCGGCCGGTGCTAGATTATATAATAGATTCATATGTAGTATGAGGTGAGTTTTCGATTCACGGTCACAAGGCGACTCCGACTACTGATTCAGACAACGTTCTCGCTTTCTGGTTCTCTTCGAGTTGCTACCTGCTCAGAAGCTACGTTCTCGGGTTGATTTGTATAGTTACGCCAATGCTCTTGGAAGATTTAGTTAGTGTTTAGTTGAGATCGAGGTGTTCGAATCTGCCGTGGGGTGATAGTCTCGACGTACCCGAGGTGCCCAACAAAGGAGAGTACCCGACTCGAGTTAATGATGTAGTGTCCACCTATCGTTAGGTGCACTGGGAAAGAGTCCGTGGAGGATCTCTCAGTGTTACGTACCGATTCGCTAAGGAACGCTCTGGATTTGATCGACAGGATCCGTTAAGTTATCGTATCTTGTGATAGTTTTCATGAGAGTTGGGGCTATTCTACCTCGACTCCCAGGTCATACCGACTTGTCAGTTCTCGGTGATAAAAGAATTTACTGGCGCCTGCCTGGCTTGCGGATGCATAGGCGAAGGGTGGACGGCCGTAGGTAACGTTCTCAAAGATAGTTACTCGTAGTTTTAGTTACTCGGATTTTTCCCTACCGGTGTCAAGTTAAGAAAATACGTTACAGTACTGACTGATGTACTTGGCATTAATAATATAATTTTAATACTTTTCATTAGAGGAACTCACAGCACTTCTGTCCTTGGTATAGTTTTTTACACTAAGTGTATTTTGGGGAGATATCACAAGTTTTTGTTGCTCAACGGGATACATTAAGGAGTTTGGAGCGTTTCACACTATTATAATATGTGCCTATAACTCATAGAAACGTTCATAGCGATGAATTTACAATAATATTTCCGATTGCCGAACAGGTACATTTTTATTTCAAATTTTTCTAAGAATAATCCGTGATTCTTTACCGATTTCAATGATAGATATTTGATAATATTAACCGTTTGATAATTATAGCCATTTATTTATGAAGAAATTGTTTTGCTGAGTAAAAAACAGGCTGTCATTTTTAAACGGTTAGCACTATCAAATAATTAGGCGGCCAATTTGTAGAGCATCTTTCGAGAAACAGAATTAGCAGTCCCGCATTTAAAAAGGTAAGGAATGATGGATTATTCGTGAAAAAAACTCAACGAAAACATATCTTCTCGAAAATTAACGTTACTTAGTTAATGTTTTTGCAAATCAATCTGCATTAATCTTTGTTTAGATTAAGGGCGCATGTAGTAATGCAAATACGTAATGCTTAAAATTTGCAAAAACAATTACTAAAGTGTAGCAGTGATTTGACTAGCGTGAAATGCTACAACCTCCTTAAAGAAGGTCTGAGCTCTCTAATCTATATTGTTACAGATATAAAATGCAAATACATTGTGCATCGCTAATCAGAGAAATATTATTACGATCGCTGGATCCGGAAAATTAAGCGACGTAAATGGAATTTGTAATAAAAGAGATAATTCGTTGGTTCGGTCTACTTTATCAGCACGTCCACGTGTTAATACAAGGCCTATCGAATTTTATGATTTGAAGTTGTGATAATCTCTCAAAATATATTTTCGTGGATCAGGAAATATTCTATTTTTAAGTGATTCCTCAGTAGGTAATTCTTTTGGTAGGTTTGAAAACTTTATGGGAATCGATTTCCACAGTAAGTATTAAATAGAATTGTCTTGTTCGTTAATCTGATATTTTGTCGCGTCTAGAACCTTCTGGCTCGTTGGTTTTGTTTCTTTTGGAGTGTACGGTTTATCTAATTGTCTAAATAATTTACATAATTGAACTTTCTTACCACTTATTTTAGGCATAAGTCTGTACTTACTCAGATCTCGATTCTTAGCATATTTGAATTTCTTTCCGTATGCGATTGAATCTCAATTAGATCGTTTGGGATGAATGACCAGTCTTATCCAAGTCCTGATGATGTGTGACACGTTGATCAAAGTTTCGATTTTATATTAGTGATTTGGTAGAATAAGGTAGAAGCCCTAAATTCGGCTTCAGTTCTACCTTTTTGGAAATAGTAAAGATGGATAGAGGTCTTATATAACGGCTTCAGTTCTACCCAGGAAAGTTTCGACTAAATTGTGAATACTCTGATTATTTGTATCTTGGATAAGTTTTAGAGGTACCTCGTATTTTTAATATATCAGTTTTGACTTCACTTCACAATTTTAATTGGAACTTTGATTTTGACTTCAATAGTACGATTTTACACGCTCGACACAATTTTGATGTTCTTCTAATCTCTTAATCCACATCCACACACACCGAATGTGACTTCTGACTCCCTTTTTATAGCAGTAAAACTACTTCTGATAGGTCAATGTGACTCCCCTTCCTTAAAATTACTAACATATCGATTGACAACTAACCTTTTTCCAATAATCAATATACCAAGTCGTACTCTGTAATTTGAATCTCGTTGAATGTTATCCGAGAAGATTCAGGCTTATCCTTTTATTTATATCTTCATTGTTCGATATTAACAAAACATAATACAGTGTTTAATATCGTTAATGTGTCATATAATAATGTATTATTCCTGGACTATATGATTATATGATTAAATGATTATAAAACTATGATGTGTTTTCCCTTTTAATATCTATAAGACGTGGAACGAAACAATATATTGCATTGTCGAAATGTTTAAAAGCATATAAACTTAATTTATAAGTCCGTCTTTTTTAGAAATGCATAAAAATATATACAAATTTTTAAAAAAATGTAATTTTGAATGCAGATAAGCGCCACTAGAGAAGGGACTGTGCTGGATTATTTACGTACCTGGGGCTGTGCGAACAACAGAAAGAATACCATGGTGTGAGTGAAACGCCGAAATGTCGCTCGTTATGTTCTTTTTTGGACACCTTGGACTTCCACGTCTGACACCTAGATATAGGAACCTATGGAGAGAGACATCTGGACATCCTGTATCTCTAAAAACTGTGGCTTGAATTACGAGGAACTATGTCGAAGCACACACTTAGGTACACCGATACATGCGCGCTGGACATGAATGGCTGTTATACTTTTCGTGCGGTCTAAAGAATTAATAATTCTATACTATTGTGAAAGCAGCATTATATTAACTGAAAATTCGGTGCTAACGGTAGGTTCACGTACAAAATGTATTTGATTGTATTGTATATTCGTATATTATCAACACCATTCGAAGTACACATAGGTAAAGACAGCAAAGCAGCCAGCGTCATCTGTCGTGTGAAAAAGTAGATGGACGACAATGACCACGACGGACCTGTAATAAAATCATCTCGCTCGCCATTTCAATACGCCCTGACCTCGTACATCAATCTCATTGATTTTGATGAGAATCAGTTTAGTACCTTCGATTCCTATAGTGGATATATCAATAATTTTTCTCGGCGGGTTGCCTGTACTTGGCGCGAGACTCGACCGTGTCTCTTGTTAGTTGACTATTGGATATAATTACTGAAAAATAAAGATTTTTTCCCTAAATCTTAAAAAATACTTTTGAAAATATTCCGTGAACTTATGATAGTAACATTTTATCTGTCATACATTAATTAAAGCTGATGCACTGTTACGTCCGACACGTCTTGGTTCCGAGGAGGAAGTACGTGGAGGGCGAACTTACTTATTTTTGGGATACTTGCCACCTTAAAATGCTTATGCACACCCAACTGCTTTCTGCTGCTTCTTTTGGACTGATGTCGATTGATAATCAGGCTCGTTGTTAGATTATATATATACTGTGACGTGATTTTTCGAATCACGGTCCCAAGGCGGCTCCGGTTACCGATAAAGATAACGTTCTCGATTTCTGGTTCTCTTCGGATCGCCACCCTGCTCAGAAGCTACGTTCTCGGATTGATTCGCATAGATATGTCAAGGCTCTCGGAAGATTTCGTTGTTGGTTAGTTGAGGTCGAGGTGCTCGAATCTGCCGTGGGGAGATAGTCTCGACGTACCGAGTTGCCCGGCAGAGGAGAGTACCCGACGGAGACGTCTCCACGGACCGGCAGAAGCCCGGGTGAAATACCGGCGCCCCGCTGGAGATGGGCAAAGGGCTGTAGAGCGGGCGGAGATATAGTTTTGATACAGTTAAGGGCAGGAGAGGAACCTCCTGCCCAAGTTAAGGATGTGGTGCCCAGCTGTCGCCCGATGCCCTGGGGAAGCGGCCGTGGAGGATCTCCAGAATTACGTACCGGTTCGTTAAGGAACGCTCTCGATTTGGTTTAAAGGGACGATTCGAAGGAGATAGAAGTGTTATCGGTTACAAGGCTCTCGACCAATCAGAATGATTAGTTCTCGGATTTGGCTATTGTCAAAGCAGTCTGTCTCGGGGCACCGACCGAGGTGTCACGGGCTGGCTCGTGCTCCCGTGCTATCTGTTGATAGTTTTTCTTGCCGTGTTTCGCTCCGGTATAGCAAGTTCTCGGATCGTACAGTTCTCGCGTTGTTCTCGCGATATCCAGGAATTCTATGAATTCCTGTGAGTGTTACGGAGGTGAAGTGCTGTGCCTTGGTGCAGTGCTCACCAGAGTGTCCTTTGGATGCAGTTCTCGACCTCCCCGGATTAGCTGTATCAGCTCCGGTGAGTCTTCCAATTTATTAATTGGTTAAGGGATCTCGATGGATAGTTTAGATTCGTTCTGATACGTTCTCGGTTCGTCGCTCTCTATCCCTCGCACTATTTGCCGGACTCGTACTCCGACCCTCTCTACCTCAAACCTAGCAGCCTGAGCGGCCGTGCATTTCCGTAACCGTCCGCTCCCGTTCGTGTATCCAGTTGCGTTTGCTGATTTTACGCGACCCCAAAGATCAGCACCTACGGTTGCGTTTCTCGATTTCACGCGTCAACAAAAATCGAAAGGATCCGTTAAGCTATCGCCTCGTCTGATAGGTTCCGTCAGAGCTCTCGTTCTTGGTGGAGTTGGGCCTGTTCCACCCCAACTCCCAGTTTATACCGGCTCGTCAGTTCCCGGTGAAAAAAGAATTGGCTGGCGCCCGCCTGGCTTGCGGATGCACGAACGACGGGTGGACGGCCGAAGGTAACGTAGGTTGGTTCTCGAAGATAGTTCGTTCTCTGAGTTTTGCTATCGGTGTCGGGTCTCGAAAAGAAATACGTTACAATACATATATATGAAGATGGAGAATTTAGGTATTTGCGAAATGATTCTGAACAATGCCAATGTATATTGGTTAGTATGCAATATCTATTGTATTATAATGGATATTAAAATGAACATAAAAATGAATATAAAAGTGAATATACCAATGAATATAAAGATGAATATAAAACCGAATATAAAAATGACGCACAGCGTTATTATAATGATATAATATGCCAAAAGACTGTGGGTGTTGCTTGCGTTGTTCGTGTTACAATGGTTGGATTTAGATTGTGTACGTGTAACTGATATTCTATTGGGTATATGATTAAGCGGTGCGATCAACCGTAACAGTAAATATGTATATTGTAACGTTTTACGAGAGTGCAATTTCGTATGCTCCTTATGAGTGTACGAAATGGGAGGTAGGTAAATGCTCGGGGCTGGCGGCTTTAAGAATGTAGGCGACACAGGTGGGTAAAGTAAAATAAAATAATAAAATTTTATTAAATTAATCGATAAGAGATATAAAGGTTTGACAATAGGTAATTATTCCGTAGTAATCGATATTAATTTCTCCGTTGTAATCGTTGGTCGGTATTGTAGGGAATCGTATAGTCTAGGAATCGGCCTATGTTTGTTTTTCTATCCCTGTCTCTCTCTGACCTGTATGTGAGGTTCAGAGGATCTGCCGGTGTTGGTTCGATAATCCTAGTGGCGCTTTGCCTACCTAAGGGATATGGCACTATGTGCGACGCAACTACCTAAGGCGCGGATGAAAGATACAAAATAGCTTGACCTAAAGTTTCTGCGGAAGATCTGGGTGATCTCCTCAGAACCGTGACAGATTTTCCCTACGAGTCGGTCTAGGCGAAATAGCGAACGCTAATTTGCTGTAGCCGTCGACAAGATTATACGATGATACGGATGAATAATAATATGCTCTGTCCCATCGGGCATAGATCGAGCTTACTGACACTTACTGGTTACCTCTTTAATTAGTTAAGTTTCTAACTTACTTTTTAACTGATGTTTTTGACTAACTTGGTAAGCTTCAAATGCCGTATTTCATGAATTGTAATCCGATAGTTGTTAGCGGGAAGCGCTAACCACCTATCGGATTGTCTTGGGACTATCTTCCCGAATTTGTACTTTCGGGATATGTTTTCCATCTGCCGGCGCGTGTTTATACTAGCCGCGTGTCCCGGCGTCCCATTGTAACGTGTGCGCTCTCAGTGCCGCCGCACTGAGAGGTTGATCGTTTTGTAACGTTACAATATGTTCGTGGTGTAATAATGAAACAGTGATTATAATAACGTGTTGGACTCACCGGTGAAGGCAAGAGAGAGATATGGTAGATGAGTTTGGGACAAGTCCCCGGAAATAATATGTAATCCAAAATTTAGAAGATGATCCTTGTCCTGGCCGCTAAGGTAGGCACTAACACTAGTGTAGTGGTTGTTACACACAAGGACACTGAGTTCAAAAGGGGTAAAACTTGTGATTCTCGATGCGTTTTGCTGCTCGGTCCTAAGACGAGGAAGACAAGATAGGCCCTAAGGTATCTTGACTAACACAATGGATTGGCACTAAGTTCGCCTTTGACTCAAGGTTTTAGTGAAAAGTAAAGTGTGACTAGTTTTGATGAGACTCCTAAGTAGACTAACTAATTCGCTCCTCGATTCTGGCTCGAGGAGTGCTAGGGTCCAGAGAAGGGATGGAAAACTGCCGATTCGGTGCATTCTGGAATCGTGCGACCAGCGCGGACTGTTCGTGGTTCCCGCGGTCTTGTCACGTTATCGGCACGTACTTTGGAGTTCATGGTCCTAAAGTTCTCTGATTTATGCAACTTATATTACTCTCTCTCTTACACTCACCGGTAGGTCCCCATGGGAACATTCTGTAGAGGGACCGTTCCCATGGACTTACAATCCTATGATTATTACTATCTTATTTCTAACTTATACTAAGGAGGAGCTAGGTGCGCGTAAGACCTGATCGCAAAGTAATAGGGCAGGGGCGTTTGGCGGGAATTTTGGGGTGTAGTTGCGTCGGACGTAACAGCACAATATCAAAACCATATTTTCAGAAAAATTCTGAAAAACTTACAGTTTTCACATATGCAAATAGTGTTATTATCGCTTGTAACTTGTAACGCTGTGAAATAGCAGCCTTCTTCACCACTAGCAAAGAGGGGCCAGCTATAAATATCAGCAGCGGCCGACAAGTGGACTAGTAGTCCCACACATGAAGCTCGCCTAGCGGACAAATAAACTATAATAATACAATTTTCTCTCTCTGATTAGCTTAGCCTAGAATTAGGATGAATACCTAGTTAAGTTTTCAGCTCGCACTTTTTGGATCAACTTAAATGTCAGCATCCTCGATAACCTCATAGGCGCGCCGTGGTACCAATCCCACGGCTAGTCTGAGACGGGGCCACCTCTGAGAAGGCGTGGGTGGGCATCAATCCCCATCCTAGTCCGGACTTGCTTTTAAAAAATCAAATATAAGATTCCAGATACCTAAAAGAGCAACAGGCGGGCATCAATCCCCACCTAGGTCTTTAGTCCTTCTGACGAGAGGCGCATACGGTCTATCTTCTGGTATTCAGTAACTATATCAGACTTTATTAGTTCCTAATAAAATTTTTCGTATAATTCTTCTAAAAAACACTATATCTTCAACACACCTGACTTTCTTGCCCGTTACGTTTAAAATACGTAACATACTGAAGGAACATATACAAATTAGGCTGATGGCTCAATGAGCAGATTGTCACACTCGTCACTATGGGTATCCGGGCAATTGCAGTTTCAAATTTCGCTCAAAACAGCACACATAGTAAAATCAAATACATATTTTTTAAATGTTTTAATCATACAATTTTCCCATTATTTCAATTACATTTTTCAGATACCTATTGGATATTAAAACAGTGTAAAAAATTTTCTGTTCAATTGTACGTGTCCACATGGGTAGTCAGGAACTAACCTGGAAAACTGTTTGTGATTTAAAGAGTTTGATATTGATAAAGAGTGGCTAGACACGGCATGCGTTCCGTTTATGGTCGAGTGCTAGACAGTTTTCCCAGTTAACGCTTGGATAGGAATAGAAAAATTAGGTTGTATCCGGTTACAGCTCATACACAATTTATACTACGATGCGTTTCAACAATGTTTGAATGTAGCCAATATAATATTTCTCCACCAGTTCATCTTGGATTTAACAAAGTATTTTTTTTCTCTATATTTATTGGTTGTTATTATTTAATGATACTATATGAATTATTGTTTCAGAGGATAATGGAGAGTGCTGAACAAGCAGCTGTATCTGCTCCCAGAGATGGCAGCAATTCGCCACGATATTACTCTTCACATCGATTAAATGCATTTACCGAAGATGATAAAATGGACCATGAAGCTCGAGAAATTATTCTATCACCCAATCCTCACTTTGACCACTTAGCGGTCAATCTCAGTTTATCAGCTGTAATGCTGCCTCCAGAAGTGAAAGATACTGGTAAGATATTTTGTTTTGTTTAATAACCAGCATTAATGCTTGACTGGCTCCTATATAGTCAGAGTATACGTATGGTACCGTTCTATTTTTCCTAATCTTTCGCATTTGCAATGCTCAACAATCACACCCATATTTCGTTCTTAACTCAAACAATAAGCTCATGTTCATATGATATCTGAGCTTGAATTCGATGTTTCTGTCTCGTGAGTTAAAAATAGTTTACGAATATTTCTACATTTAAAACAAATTAATTTAATTAAAAAAAAATTAATAATCGAATGAACTGTTTGACAATTTACGTTTTATATTTGACCAACATTACCTGGACAAAAATATTTTCTCGTATTCCGAAAATTAGCACATGTTTTGAAATACTTAGTGCAAGGAGTTCACATGCGTATAGCGCTGACCGCTATGTTTTTGCGACGATGTCAGGTTTATTTTCCTAATATAGTAAATTTTCGATTTGGTTACTTCAATTCTTGTCACGCTTCCTTCGAAGCCTACCACTTAACGACCTCGTTATTCGTAGTAGAGGACCTGCTTCAAGAGCGTAACGGCTAAAACTAAATGTTCTTGGTACGGACGTTACAGAGAACAAGGGTACAACAGTTCATACTGCCAGTTACGATTCTGTCGAACGCAAAAGATGTTAAGCAGTTTATAAAGGGGCGGAACGTGCAGCGGTTCGATTGTGGCCACTGCAGTCGCAACCTGTTTATAGAATCGAGATTCTACTGTATTGCACTTTTAATTAATTGAAAACGATTTAATCATCTTTAATTAAATGATGCTTAATAGATGTTATAAAAAAGAGGTATGAGTAAGGGCGTATGTGTTCCTGCTCTTGAACTTTGGAGTTCAGATTTAGACATTAATGAGAAATATAAGAATTTTGAAGACTTCAGCGAAGAACATGGGAACTCTTAAGATTATAGTGGGGAACTATTTTGGGAATGATGATAACGCACAGGATAGAAGTACGGGAAGAACGCTGAGAAAAACCATGGATTAATATATAAGAAAAAATACAAAAAAAAATGTACGAGACGGCAAAGAACACCTCAAAGAATTTCAGCGCTGAATACCTGAGCTCCAAAAATAATAGCGAGTATTGTGAATAAATTATACATCATATGCCTATAAATTTATATAGGAATTATGTACAGTCTATACAGGGTGTCCTAGAACTATTTTTACACCCGAAAGTGAGTGATGGCTGGGGGTCCCCCGAGTATCCTTCCGCAAAACGTATGTCAAAATTCGCAATAGTTTTTAAATGGGAAGCATTTAAGATGCACCAATCAGAACGAAGGATTTCCGCATGTCATAGCTGCGTGGTGCGAGGTACAGTCGTGTAAGGCAAAAGTTAGCTGCTCCAGACGGATCGCGCGTTCAAGAATTCTTTTACGGTCTAAGCGCTATGTACTGTGACGTGCTGGGCAGATTATTTTCGCCCAGAGTCCGCGCAAATTAGCTATCGGAATAACAAAAATGGCTGGGAACGCACAAAGAAAGGGGACACAGTGTAGAATAAATAACAAGATATAATTAATATCGCAAATGCCGGTGTACAAAAGAAACAGAAAAGAACAGGAATCAGAAAATACTACACTAGCAATAGGTATCACTCGAAATACGCAAAACTAAACCAGACACGAAATCAAAACAGTAGCACGCGGGGCTCACGCAGGAGCACGCGTTGTTGGAAGGGACCTTTAAACGGGTTGATGGGAGGGGGGGTCGGGAAACGGAGGGGTATGGTATGGGCAAGGGAGTAGGAGGGACAGGAGGGCTTACCGGCAGGAAATAATACGCAAACACAACAACTTGGGTGCAGCTACTTATACGGCTTAGCACCGTCGAGTGACGGTGAAATTAACGGACCCGGGGGCGACGCCAACAGTCCTAAAACGTGCCACCTGTTCACAAAAGTCACTAAAATTAATCTCACTACGAGATTCACCAAAGGATGACAGCCGATCCATACGATGTTCACTAAACAGCGGAGGAGAGAGAGTCGCTAAACAGTAATTCACCAAATGCCCTGTCCGGTGGCTAGCTAGTCGGAAGCGTCGTGGCGTTCAGGCAGGGAACAGAGGAATTGGAGTACAGAAAAAGCACTAGATTAATTTAACGCACCAGAGCTATATTTTAAAACAAGCAGTCAAAAGCAATTAGAAAAAAATAGCCAAAAGAAAATTCAAATACGCCAAAAACATGCGGCAGAATAAAGTAACAAAAAAGAGCGGTGCAAAGCAAATCAATCCAAATTAACAAAAGACTTATGATAAAGTAACAAAGCCAAGAAAAAGATTCTATATAAACCAAAGAGAAGTTAATTTAAGGGGGTTCTCTGGTTTGACGGTCTGATTTTTAAGCATTTTTTGGGATTTTTTTGTGAAGACCAATGAAGAGATAGAACTTTGGAATTTTCATCATTTATTTATAAGTGTTTCAAGAGTATAGGTATACATTTTTAGCTAAAAATATTCATTAGAACAAAAGTTATAGCGCTTTGAAGACACCTGCCTCGAAAAAATGGACGCTCACTTCCTCCACGATATCAGCTGATTGGCTTATCCGAAACTAAAAAAATCGGAGGCGTTTTAATCTGTCAGCTTAAATGCACGGAATGAACTATCATGAAAAGAAAATGTTGAAAATTGGACTTTTGACAGACTTCGGAACAAAAAATTTCGAATTTCATGTATTTTTTGTCAACTTTTTGTTAAAAAAAATAGAAATATTTTAAATTTTGGGGTGATAATAGTTCATTCCGTGCGTTTATATGTGCTGAGTCGACCCTATAAATTTGAAGTGAATTGGCCAAGCCGTTCTCGAGATATGATGGAGGAAAGTTTGAAAAACGTAGTTTTGAGAAAAACGCATTTGAAGAGCCAAGTACAGTTACAACTATAAAAATCCTAACTTACCATTAATCTGCGATAATCTGCTCTTCGAAGCTAAACCAAGACTAAAATAAATTTCACAACATACATAACTACACTCCTAAACTTGTTTCAACTTGTCTGGACTTGTTTTATGTGCATACATTTGTATAGAAGGGTCTCAAGCCGACAGAACACAATAGGGTCGTCCTCTCAGCGCTCCGAACACCTGCCCCTCTTCTAACTGCTGTATCTTTATAATGACTTCGAATTTTGAAAAATCACTTTACCACCATATTCTAGACATATTAAGGAAACAATTTATGCAAAAAAAAAAATCGATTTCTTGAATCCATCAAACCAGAGAACCCCCTTAAGGAAATTACTACAAGATACAGGCGGGAAAAAAACGTAAGTAGAGATAAGCAGGCAATAGAATTATGAGCAAACGGAGAAACGTAAGTAAGAAAATCTACCAAGTAATTATATCGGTTGAACTTCGAAAGAGTGACTCGATATAATTCAAAACGCAAAATCGACTGATTCTAACGGTACAAGGTTCGTCAAGCTAAATAATACGCTCTAATGATTTTACTGAAATGCGGAAAGATTACAATAACGAATTGGCTTAAACTAACGCGGAAAGGTAATCGCAAAAGACACTAACAATGCGGAACGACTCCACGAACATCAATCGGACATATAATATTAAACAGTAGTCTCAGAAATAAGATATAATAAGGTATTAGAAGGCGTACAGCGATCTACGGCGCTTCGCAGAGAGTAGAACGGCGGCTATAGCGCGGTTGACAGCGCACGCGTGAGCGCCGAGCTCGGCGAGTTTGCCGGCGCGGGCGTAGCGTGGATTCGCGGGGAGCGGTGAGGCTCGTGACGCGCTCGCGGCACAGGGCCGTCCCTAGCAATTCGACTTTAGAATCATTTCCGGAGACTAAACCGATTATTCTTATTTTTGTCACTAACGGCGCTACATAAATAAGACGGATCACGGGCGCCAAAGAACACACGAATAAATAGGAATCACGGACAAAGATTCCGGCGCAATCGCGACTACACTTCTCTAGATTTTATCAGAGTTTTACCCGAATAAGAAAGAGTCCATCGCAACACCCGGAGAGTCGAAAAGTAACAGAAAAGCACGCGACAAATACAAAATACAGAATAGATAACACCAAGAAATCACATAAATAGCGAGAGCATAGAATATAATGATTATAACTAAAAACATCCTATAGTTGCCTGCTTTAACGGTAGCCGGTCAATTCACCGAATACCTTTCATCGAAAGATGTTTCACCGAATAGTCGTTTCATCGAATGAACTTTTCGTCGAATGCTTTTTGACCGAATGGACGTTTCACCGAATAATGTTATTTTTGATAGTAATTATTTTGTATCTTGATTAATTTTAAAGGCAATTTTTTTGGTTCTACTTTGGTAACAGAGCCGTTCGGTACCACTCCGAGCCGGTGCTGTTGGGGTTTTAGGTTATTTTCATATTATTGAAAGATCAATCTAAAACTATGGTCAGCGGGTCAACCAACCGTGTACGGAAAGTTCTTCGAAAACAATTCTTCGAAAACAATTCTGCGAAAACAATTCTGCGAAAGATACAATTCTTCGAAATACTTCTTCAAGAGATACAATTCTTTGAAAAGAATAACTCGCTTGATTTTAGTTGAGTCCAGTTACACTCAGTTCGAATTTGTAATGTGCTCTGAAAGCGTGAAGCTCTAGGTTAGGTTATGTGATGGTGTTTTAGTTATAAAAAAATCATCTCAGCGATCACTCAACGATCTTGTAGTGGTGTACTGGAGTGGTCTAGCTCTAGGTAAGGTTAGGATAGGTAAGAACTCTGAGGTTTAGTTTTTTTTTTAAAAAAGACACTGTCGGTGAGGTTATTATGACTGGGTTATTTTGTCGCGGGAATTAAGTTGTTCGATGTGAATTTATACTTTTTAAAAATATTACAAAAATAACTTAATTCTAAATGATTATTAATAAGAGTGCTGCTCCTCGATTCAGCTGTCAATTCTCACTGACTTCCTCTCGATCGTTCGGTATAAAGAAACCTCGGTTTCCAGTGTCCGGTGTCTCTATATCTTATCTGTAAGGCTCCTGTAGTCATTATAACTCGGGTTATTGTTTTTTAGGTTAATACGTCGGTAAACCCATTTTTGCAGTTATATTTTTATCATTATTCGGTGAAACGTCCGTTCGACGAAAAGTCTATTCGACGAAACGTCCATCGATCAAACATCTATTCGACGAAACATCTATTCGACGAAAAGTCTATTAGGTGAAACGTTCGTTCGGTGAAATGTCTTCGGTGAAACGTCGTTCGATCAAATGGATTTCGGTCAAATGACCTAGACCCGCTTTAACGCTTCTTGATATTATTAATTTACTTCAGATTACTAATCGTGGCTATTAATTGGCCGTGTTCAGAAGGAACGGCAAAAACGGCTGGCGAAAACACACGCGGTCGCCGCGAGGGTCGAGCGTGTATCTCGAGAACAAACGATTTCTACGATTCTACTAGACCAGAGGGGTGCTCAATATTCAGCAACAAAATAATTTGGAAAATCGATAAGTAACGAACAGCAACAAGAAGATGCGAGACATCAATAAATTATAACATGAAATATCGCCCCAGAGCGCGGCGCTACGGAAAGATTTTACTATAAAAGACAACTTAATTTAGAGACAGATTCCAGTATAGAACTTACTTTAGGGCCTCATGCGGCAAAAATCAAACGAACAGAAAATTATCGAAATACCACTAAATCGCAAAGCCCAGCACTATCGTCCTTTTTGCTAGCCCGATGCGGAAAGACATTCACATCGGGACTCTCAAAATCGGAGATACTTCCGCTGAGGCAGAAGGCCTAAACGGTAATTTTTCGCTAACACCAAGAAATTATTTCGCCAATTAATAATCGGTAGTCAAGGGTCTCACTAAATATCGTAGCGGCAAAGTAAGGATACGTAGTCCAAAAGGGCCAGAAGGGCTTCCTTCCTTCCTTCCTTCCTTCCTTATATATCTCTTTTATTTTATAGAGTCTCCTTTCTTTCCTTTCCTGCCTATGCTTACTACTTTTCCCTATTCGACCACTCGCTAATAAGCTCCAAACGTAAGTGAAGTACTATTTCAATTTCACTGAGCTCGAGACCTCTTGACCCCCACTATTTACATTATTTAGGCGCTGGCGGAACCGTGACAAAACATCGAACTTCGAACGTATTAATTGCTTAAGGGGTTTTTCGCGGTGAGGATCATCGCTAGTCTCGAAGATGACCGAAGCTGTCGGCGGCACGTTCGGGAGTCTTCGGGTGCTACGGTCTGTTGGTAGGCCAGGGAGCGCGGGAGTCCGCGGTGCTGGCTGCTCTCCGTCCCTGTCTCCGGCGGTACATCGGCATGAGTTCGCCGTAGATATTCTCGCGACCTCGCGGCAGGATGAGGAGGACAAGTCGACTCCTGGTCGGCGGCGAGGGCGGCGTCGATCGTTGGGCGTCCCAGCTGGACGGCCGGCAGACGAAAGCATGAGCCCCATCCCGGGTACTCTGGAACTCTTCTGATTCCTTGGATGCAGCAGCCGCTCCTCGTGAAGCGGCGGCAGTCGGTCTCCAAGGGTCACCAAAAATAAGCGCCTCTTTCCTCACTTCCCCCGTTGTTCGACGTCGTTCCACCAGCTCTCACACCAATCGATTGCACCAAAGAATCATACATTATCACAAAGAAAGAAAATAAAAAAAAGAAAACAAGCAGTATGCAATAAAGCCAAGCAAATAAACATCCCCCAAAAAACACTTACGTGTAAAAAACCACGCCAAGTACAGGTGTGCTGTGTATTCCTCTAATAAAAAGTATTGATATCAGATTATTGAGGCCAAGTACTTATGTCACTACATGTTTGCCTATTCTTTGATCTAGCACTGGCCCATCATTTTAATTGTATTTTCGAAATTTCCTATAACGTTTTCACTACTCTTTTACATTACTACTGTTTCTCGTAGTTGATTATGAATTAATGGTTATTTAATAATTAATCAAACTTTAGCTGATTCCTTATCGAGTACTACTTGGCGGGTCCGTGCAATTCTTGATATAAATTTGCATTCATAATGCCAGTCATTAAACTCAAAACCAATGTCAACTTTCTATATAGAGTTTATTAACGATAACTCGTTAATAATAATCACGGTAAAATCTTAATAATAAACATAATTTTAGGATACTATTAGTACGTTCAAAGTAAGTACTTTGGAATTTCTGGCACGGACCCGCCAAGTAGTACTCGATAAGGAATCAGCTAAAGTTTGATTAATTATTAAATAACCATTAATTCATAATCAACTACGAGAAACAGTAGTAATGTAAAAGAGTAGTGAAAACGTTATAGGAAATTTCGAAAATACAATTAAAATGATGGGCCAGTGCTAGATCATATAATAGGCAAACATGTAGTGACTTAAGTACTTGGCCTCAATAATCTGATATCAATACTTTTTATTAGAGGAATACACAGCACACCTGTACTTGGCGTGGTTTTTTACACGTAAGTGTTTTTTGGGGGATATCACAAGTTTTTGTTGTCCAACGGGAAATAGAAGTATTAAGCACTGAAATCTATATTGTCACAGATATAAAATGTAAATGCATTATGATGTTGCTAATCAGAAAAATATATAGCGGTGTCGAAAATGTTTAATGGCATATAAATTTAATGTGTAAGTCCCTTTTTCTAGAAATGTATAAAGACATATACAAATTTTTAAAGAAAATGTAATCTTCAATGCATATAAGCGTCGTTAATGGTGTCCAGATTGTTGAAGCCGTGTGGTAAACGTAAGAGAGGAGAGTGTGCTGGATTATTTCAGGCCTTGTACCTCAGGCCGTGCGAACATCAAAGAGGATACTATAGTTTGAGCGAAGCGCCAAAGCTTGTTGCTCACTTTTCTGGACTTCTACGTCCGACACCTAGATACAGAAAACTACGAAGCGGAATACCTGGACACCCTGGACTTCCACATCCGACACCTAGATACAGAAAACTACGAAGCGGAATACCTGGACACCCTGGAGTTCCACATCCGACGCCTAGATACAGAAAACTACGGAGCGGAACACCTAGACACCCTGAACTTCCACATCCGACACCTAGATACAGAAAACTACGTAGCGGAATACCTGGACACCCTGGACTTCTACATCCAGTACCTAGATACAAGAAACTATGGAGCGGAACACCTGGACACCCTGGACTTCCACATCCGACACCTAGATACAGAAAACTACGAAGCGGACTACCTGGACACCCTGAACTTCCACATCCGACACCTGGACACAGAAAACTACGAAGCGGAATACCTGGACACCCTGGACTTCCACATCCAGTACCTAGATACAAGAAACTACGAAGCGGAATACCTGGACACCCTGAACTTCCACATCCGACACCTGGACACAGAAAACTACGAAGCGGAATACCTGGACACCCTGGACTTCTACATCCAGTACCTAGATACAAGAAACTATGGAGCGGAACACCTGGACACCCTGGACTTCAACATCCGACACCTAGATACAGAAAACTACGAAGCGGACTACCTGGACACCCTGAACTTCCACATCCGACACCTGGACACAGAAAACTACGAAGCGGAATACCTGGACACCCTGGACTTCCACATCCAGTACCTAGATACAAGAAACTACGAAGCGGAATACCTGGACACCCTGAACTTCCACATCCGACACCTGGACACAGAAAACTACGAAGCGGAATACCTGGACACCCTGGACTTCGACATCCAGTACCTAGATACAAGAAACTACGAAGCGAAATACCTGGACACCCTGAACTTCTACATCCGACACCTGGACACAGAAAACTACGAAGCGGAATACCTGGACACCCTGGACTTCCACATCCAGTACCTAGATACAAGAAACTACAAAGCGGAATACCTGGACACCCTGAACTTCCATATCCGACACCTGGACACAGAAAACTACGAAGCGGAATACCTGGACACCCTGGACTTCCACATCCAGTACCTAGATACAAGAAACTACGAAGCGGAATACCTGGACACCTTGGACTTCCACATCCAGTACCTAGATACAAGAAACTACGAAGCGGAATACCTGGACACCCTGAACTTCCATATCCGACACCTGGACACAGAAAACTACGAAGCGGACTACCTGGACACCCTGGACTTCCACATCCAGTACCTAGATACAAGAAACTACGGAGCAGAACACCTGGACACCCTGGACTTCCACATCCGACACCTAGATACAGAAAACTACGAAGCGGAATGCCTGGACACCCTGGACTTCCACGTCCGCCATCTAGATACAGGAAATTACGGAGAGAAACACCTGGACATTCTGTGTCTCTAAAACCTGTCACCTAAAATACGAGGAACTATGTTGAAGCACACATATACATACACCCATACACGCGCGCTCCACATGAATGCTATTAAAAACTTAATAATTGTATACGGTGTGAAAGCACCCTTATACTAACTGGAAATTCGGTATGAACAGTAGCTTCACGTATAAAGTGTATTTGACTGTGTTGTGCATTCGTAAATTACTAACACCATTCAGAGTACAAATAGGTAATGAAGACACAGCAGTCAGCGCCATCTGGTGGGTAAAAAATGCGATGGACGTGCGAAGACGACGACGACGATGACGACGACGACGACGACGGACCTGAAATAAAATCATCTCGCTCGCCATCTCAATACACCCTGATCTCGTATACTAATCGTATTGAATTTAGTGGCAATCAATTCAGAACCCTTGATTCCTAGAGTGAATGTATCAATAAATTTTTCTCACATACAGCCGTTCATAAGATATTTGAGTGGAAACACAGGTACAAGCGATGCTTCGAGTAAAGAGTCTCGGCGAGCCGTGCCCCGTACGGCGGGTTGCCTGTACTTGGCGCGAGACTCGACCGAGTCTCTTGATTAAAGCGGACGACAGGCTGGTTACTTAATACTAAGGAATTTGTGCACCTTAACGTAGGACTGACGTTTGGAGCGTTCAACAGTTACTTCCTACATCACTAATTTTGTGGGTCGTTTGTGGCGTGGATTGCCAAAAATTCACGTCACAGTATGTTAGATGTAAAAAACTGATGCTTTGCAAAATAATGATTGATTTGTGAACAATGTGCAATGGATCTACGAATGATCCGTAAATAAATAATCAATGAAAGATCTAGAAGCTCTATTTTTCTTCATATCTCGAAATAAAGTATGTTCAATATCTAGTTTTCTGTTTCTGGAGTTTTCACTTGTATATCATAAGAATTTTAGATTTGTGACGAAAAGATTACTAATTTCTACTTCTGGGTCTTTGGTTTGACTAGTCATAAATTCTTAAATTCTTCCGCTACCAATACTTTTGATATCCGATACTTTCTGGCATAACATTTATGATCTGTGACTAAATTATTATTCTTAACCCTTTGCACTCGGTTGTCCTCTCTGAGGGGACAACGTAAGTCTAGCATATCACTCGGTTGTCCCCTCTGAGGGGACATGAAAGTTTATTAGCGATTACGGAGAATGAACTTATTCCACCGCAATTTTTTAAGAAACACGTGTTCTCCTGTAGTTTTCTATTAAAATGGCACAAAAAAACAAATCGGAATATGATAAAATTAACAAGATGCATGATAAATAAATCAACCGTTTTACACGTCGAAAAAGAACGTGCGAAGTGCGTTCACGTCGGACTATACACTTCTCTAATCCGTTGAGCAATTTGTAGATTTAGTGGATTAGGCGTACAAAGGTACACGGGTATGGCTCAATGATATGGGAAACTTGATAAGATAATAAAGAAATCCGAAAACTGAGAGAAGAAATTTACAAGATCTAAAATTAAGCCGTTCAGTGCACACATCGATTAACTCCATAAAACAAAAAGTTGAGAAATGCGATGAAGTAATGTATATTGTTTTTTAAAATTCCTGTTATAATATAAATTCAAATATATAATGTAGAATGCATAAATACAGATATAGCTTTCATCTAACGGTATATAAAATTAATAAGAAAGAATAGCCAAAAAATAATCAAAATGGCTTTTGAAATAAATTATTATACTTATTATTCAATAGCCAAAAAAATGTTGCCATGTAATGGTGCTAATCTTTATTATTCAGGAAAGTTATTATAAATATAAAAAGTTATGACTATACCAAGTGCTTTGACACTTAAATTTAAGATTTTTCAAAAAGTGGAGTTAATCGATGTGTGCACTGAGCGGCTTAATTATAAAAAATAAATTTTGATTTTTTTTGTAAATATGTGTTCTTCAATGTCCACAAATTCATATAAACCAAATTTCATTACAATTCCTTACTTGGTTCTAAAATTATACTGTATAATATCACGTTTCCAGGGTGTACGTTTTCGCGAAAAAGTGGCGTCGGGTTGATGGTAGGTAACGTCCGAAACGGTGCCGAGTGCAAAGGGTTAATATTACATTAGCATTTATGGAGTCGAGCATGATTTTGCTTATTTTCTTCTTGAATGCAGTTTTGATATTTAATAGCCAACTTTGATATTGTAACGTGACAAAACGACCAACCTCTCAATACTCCTGTACTGAGAGCGCACTCGTTACAAATCGACAACAAGGACACGCGGCTAGTGTTAACACTAGCCGATAGATGGAGAACGTCTCCCGAAAGTAAATCCACGGAAAGTAATATCAAAATAATCCGATAGAGGATTAGCGCTTATCGCTAGTAAATATCGGATTACAATTCGTTAAATACGAAATTTCAAATCAATCAAAGGAAGATAGTCGAAAACCCGAATTACTAGAAGTGATAAGTAAACTCAGCGTAAATTTCAATCCGTCAGGATCGCGCAATTAGAGTCATTAAACCAATAAACTCAATTTATATCCTCCGGGATCGAGCATAGCCGCGTCAGAAAAACCCATAGTCCGTAATTGTGTCGAAAGGCTACGGAATATTAGCATGCGCTATTCCGATTAGACCCCAACGTAGAAAAATTGTCAAAGTTCTGAGGAGACCACCGTGATCTACCTCAGAAACTTTAGTTATCGTCATTTTGTTCAATCTATTGCCCGCGCCGTTAGTAGTTGCATCGCACACAGTGCCATAGCCAATAGATAGGCAAAGCGCCACTAGGGCTATAGAACCAACACCGGCAGATCCTCTGTACCTCACATACAGGTCAGAGAGAGATAGGGATAGAAAATAAACATCGGCCAATTCCTAGACAGACCTTTTTCCTACAATACCGACAATTGATTGAGACTGGGTAATTGGCATCGATTACAAAACTACTGTACCGATTATCGATTATTTAATAAAATGTTGTTATTTTATTTTACTTTATCAACCTGTGTCGACTACATTCTTAAAGACGCCAGCCCTGAGCACTTACCGACATTCCATTTCGTACACTCATAAGGAGCGTACGAAATAGCACTATCGACGAACGTTACAATATTTAATAGTAACTTTGGAGGCACGAAAAGTAGCACTGTTCATGCATGCGTTACAGAATAGTACTTTGCGATACGAATGCGAGAAAGCGAACTTTCTAGGCAGACTGTGGCTGTTTGCACGAACCGCACACAAGTAACAAAACTTGCTTGTGGTACGAGTGCGGCGAGTGAGACAAACTTCACGATCTGCATATATTTTCTGTAACGAATGGATGAGAAGTGCTACTTTTCGTGACTCCAAAGTGAAGGCGTGTGGTGACAGCATGCGAGAACAAAACACTACGCAGTGTGAGAAGTGCGTACGAGAAGAAAGTACTAGAGCGAGAAGTAAAATTGGATTCATATGCGCATGCGTAGCATTTTTATTGTATCCTTAGTTATAAAGCGTCATTTACGCCACATTTTGGAGGCCCGAGAAGTAGCACTTCTCATGCATGAGTTAGATAATAGTACTTTGCGATACAAGTGCGAGAAAGCGAACTTTATAGGCAGGCGGTGAAGTTGGTCGCACGAGCCGCACTCGAGTAACACAACGGCACGAGCCGAAGGCAAGTGTTGTTTGTTTTACGAGTGCGGCGAGTGTGACAAACTTCACGCTCTGCGTATAATGTTCGCTTTATTGTACCAGTATCGCATAATATTTTCTGTAACGAATGGGCTCACAGCTCACACAGCTCGCCGAGACTCTTTACTTGAGTCAACTCTTATACCTGTGTTTGGAACGAAATATCTTATTAACCGCTATACATGAGAAAAAGTTATTGATACATTCACTATAGGAATTGAGCGTCCTGAATTGATTGCCCTTACGTTCAATACGATTAGTATACGAGATCAGGACGTATTGAGATGGCGAGCGAGATGATTTTATTTCAGTTCCGTCATCGTCGTCATCGTCGTCGTCGTCGTCGTCGTCGTCGTCTTCGCACATCCATCGCATTTTTTACACGACAGATGGCGCTGCCTGCTGTGCCTTCTTTACCTATTTGTACTCTGTATGGTGTTAGTAATTTACGAATACACAACACAATCAAATACATTTTATACGTGAAGCTACCGTTCATACCAAATTTCCAGTTAGTATAAGGCTGCTTTCACAACAGTATAGAATTATTCAGTTTTTAATAGCATTCATGTGCTGCGCGCGTATATGGGTGTATGTATAATGTATATGTGTGCTTCGGCATAGTTCGCCTATTTTAGGTGACAGATTGTCCAACTGTTCTGCTTCGTAGTTTTCTGTATCCAGATGGCGGACGTGGAAGTCCAGGGTGTCCAGGCATTCCGCTTCGTAGTTTTCTGTATCTAGGTGTCGGATGTGGAAGTCCAGGGTGTCCAAGTATTCCGCTTCGTAGTTTTCTGTATCTAGGTGTCGGATGTGGAAGTCCAGGGTGTCCAGGCATTCCGCTCTGTAGTTTCCTGTGTCCAGGTGTCGGATGTGGAATTCCAGGGTGTCCAGGTATTCCGCTTCGTAGTTTTCTGTATCTAGGAGTCGGATGTGGAAGTCCAGGGTGTCCAGGTATTTCGCATCGTAGTTTTCTGTATCTGGGTGCCGGATGTGGAAGTCCAGGGTGTCAAGGTATTCCGCTCCGTAGTTTCTTGTATCTAGGTATTGAATGTGGAAGTCCAGGGTGTCCAGGTATTCCGCTCCGTAGTTTCCTGTGTCCAGGTGTCGGATGTGGAAGTTCAGGGTGTCCAGGTGTTCCGCTCCGTAGTTTTCTGTATCTAGGTGTCGGATGTGGAAGTCCAGGGTGTCCAGGTGTTCCGCTCCGTAGTTTCCTGCATCTAGGTGTCAGACGTGGAAGTTCAGGTTGTTCAGGGGTTCCGCTCCGTAGTTTCCTGTGTCCAGGTGTTGGATGTGGAAGTCCAGGGTTTCCAGATATTCCGCTTCGTAGTTTTCTGTATCTAGGTGTCGGATGAGGAAGTTCAGGGTGTCCAGGTATTCCGCTCCGTAGTTTTCTGTATCTAGGTGTCGGATGTGGAAGTCCAGGGTGTCCAGGCATTCCGCTCCGTAGTTTCCTGTGTCCAGGTGTCGGATGTGAAAGTTCAGGGTGTCCAGGTATTCCGCTCCGTAGTTTTCTGTATCTAGGTGTCGGGTGTGGAAGTTCAGGTTGTCCAGGTATTCCGCTTCATAGTTTTCTGTATCTAGGTGTCGGATGTGGAAGTCCAGGGTGTACAGGTATTCCGCTTCGTAGTTTTCTGTATCTAGGTGTCGGATGTGGAAGTCCAGGGTGTCCAGGTATTTCGCTTCGTAGTTTTCTGTATCGGGGTGCCGGATGTGGAAGTCCAGGGTGTCCAGGTATTCCGCTCCGTAGTTTCTTGTATCTAGGTATTGAATGTGGAAGTCCAGGGTGTCCAGGTATTCCGCTCCGTAGTTTCCAGCGTCCAGGTGTCGGATGTGGAAGTTCAGGGTGTCCAGGTGTTCCGCTCCGTAGTTTTCTGTATCTAGGTGTCGGATGTGGAAGTACAGGGTGTCCAGGTGTTCCGCTCCGTAGTTTCCTGTGTCCAGGTGTCGGATGTGAAAGTTCAGGGTTTCCAGGTATTCCGCTTCGTAGTTTTCTGTATCTAGGTGTCGGATGTGGAAGTTCAGGGTGTCCAGGTATTCCGCTCCGTAGTTTTCTGTATCTAGTTGTCGGATGTGGAAGTCCAGGGTGTCCAGGCATTCCGCACCGTAGTTTCCTGTGTCCAGGTGTCGGATGTGAAAGTTCAGGGTTTCCAGGTATTCCGCTTCGTAGTTTTCTGTATCTAGGTGTCGGATGTGGAAGTTCAGGGTTTCCAGGTATTCCGCTCCGTAGTTTTCTGTATCTAGGTGTGGGATGTGGAAGTCCAGGGTGTCCAAGTATTCCGCTTCGTAGTTTTCTGTATCTAGGTATCGGATGTGGAAGTCCAGGGTGTCCAGGTATTTCGCTTCGTAGTTTTCTGTATCTGGGTGCCGGATGTGCAAGTCCAGGGTGTCCAGGCATTCCGCTCCGTAGTTTCCTGTGTCCAGGTGTCGGATGTGAAAGTTCAGGGTTTCCAGGTATTCCGCTCCGTAGTTTTCTGTATCTAGGTGTCGGATGTGGAAGTCCAGGGTGTCCAGGTATTCCGCTTCATAGTTTTCTGTATCTAGGTGTCGGATGTGGAAGTCCAGGGTGTACAGGTATTCCGCTTCGTAGTTTTCTGTATCTAGGTGTCGGATGTGGAAGTCCAGGGTGTCCAGGTATTTCGCTTCGTAGTTTTCTGTATCTAGGTGTCGGATGTGGAAGTCCAGGGTGTACAGGTATTCCGCTTCGTAGTTTTCTGTATCTAAGTGTCGGATGTGGAAGTCCAGGGTCTCCAGGTATTCCGCTCCGTAGTTTCTTGTATCTAGGTATTGAATGTGGAAGTCCAGGGTGTCCAGGTATTCCGCTCCGTAGTTTCCAGCGTCCAGGTGTCGGATGTGGAAGTTCAGGGTGTCCAGGTGTTCCGCTCCGTAGTTTTCTGTATCTAGGTGTCGGATGTGGAAGTAAAGGGTGTCCAGGTGTTCCGCTCCGTAGTTTCCTGCATCTAGGTGTCAGACGCGGAAGTTCAGGTTGTTCAGGGGTTCCGCTCCTTAGTTTCCTGTGTCCAGGTGTTGGATGTGGAAGTCCAGGGTTTCCAGGTATTCCGCTTCGTGGTTTTCTATATCTAGGTGTCGGATGTGGAAGTTCAGGGTGTCCAGGTATTCCGCTCCGTAGTTTTCTGTATCTAGGTGTCGGATATGGAAGTCCAGGGTGTCCAGGCATTCCGCTCCGTAGTTTCCTGTGTCCAGGTGTCGGATGTGTAAGTTCAGGGTTTCCAGGTATTCCGCTTCGTAGTTTTCTGTATCTAGGTGTCGGATGTGGAAGTTCAGGGTTTCCAGGTATTCCGCTCCGTAGTTTTCTGTATCTAGGTGTGGGATGTGGAAGTCCAGGGTGTCCAAGTATTCCGCTTCGTTGTTTTCTGTATCTAGGTATCGGATGTGGAAGTCCAGGGTGTCCAGGTATTTCGCTTCGTAGTTTTCTGTATCTGGGTGCCGGATGTGGAAGTCCAGGGTGTCCAGGCATTCCGCTCCGTAGTTTCCTGTGTCCAGGTGTCGGATGTGAAAGTTCAGGGTTTCCAGGTATTCCGCTCCGTCGTTTTCTGTATCTAGGTGTCGGATGTGGAAGTCCAGGGTGTCCAAGTATTCCGCTTCGTAGTTTTCTGTATCTAGGTATCGGATGTGGAAGTCCAGGGTGTCCAGGTATTTCGCTTCGTAGTTTTCTGTATCTGGGTACCGGATGTGGAAGTTCAGGGTGTCCAGGTATTCCGCTCCGTAGTTTCTTGTATGTAGGTACTGGATATGGAAGTCCAGGGTGTCCAGGTATTCCGCTCGGTAGTTTCCTGTGTCCAGGTGTCGGATGTGGAAGTTCATGGTGTCCAGGTATTCCACTCCATAGTTTCTTGTATCTAGGTACTGGATGTGGAAGTCCAGGGTGTCCAGGTGTTCCGCTCCGTAGTTTTCTGTATCTAGGTTTCGGATGTGGAAGTCCAGGGTGTCCAGGTGTTCCTCTCCGTAATTTCCTGTATCCAAGTGTCGAATATGGAATACCAGGGCGTCTAGGTGTTTCGCTCCGTAGTTTCTTGTATCTAGGTACTGAATGTGGAAGTCCAGGGTGTCCAGGTGTTCCGCTCCGTAGTTTCCTGCATCTAGGTGTCAGACGTGGAAGTCCAGGGTGTCCAGGCATTCCGCTCCGTAGTTTCCTGTGTCCAGGTGTCGGATGTGTAAGTTCAGGGTTTCCAGGTATTCCGCTTCGTAGTTTTCTGTATCTAGGTGTCGGATGTGGAAGTTCAGGGTTTCCAGGTATTCCGCTCCGTAGTTTTCTGTATCTAGGTGTGGGATGTGGAAGTCCAGGGTGTCCAAGTATTCCGCTTCGTAGTTTTCTGTATCTAGGTATCGGATGTGGAAGTCCAGGGTGTCCAGGTATTTCGCTTCGTAGTTTTCTGTATCTGGGTGCCGGATGTGGAAGTCCAGGGTGTCCAGGCATTCCGCTCCGTAGTTTCCTGTGTCCAGGTGTCGGATGTGAAAGTTCAGGGTTTCCAGGTATTCCGCTCCGTCGTTTTCTGTATCTAGGTGTCGGATGTGGAAGTCCAGGGTGTCCAAGTATTCCGCTTCGTAGTTTTCTGTATCTAGGTATCGGATGTGGAAGTCCAGGGTGTCCAGGTATTTCGCTTCGTAGTTTTCTGTATCTGGGTACCGGATGTGGAAGTTCAGGGTGTCCAGGTATTCCGCTCCGTAGTTTCTTGTATGTAGGTACTGGATATGGAAGTCCAGGGTGTCCAGGTATTCCGCTCGGTAGTTTCCTGTGTCCAGGTGTCGGATGTGGAAGTTCATGGTGTCCAGGTATTCCACTCCATAGTTTCTTGTATCTAGGTACTGGATGTGGAAGTCCAGGGTGTCCAGGTGTTCCGCTCCGTAGTTTTCTGTATCTAGGTTTCGGATGTGGAAGTCCAGGGTGTCCAGGTGTTCCTCTCCGTAATTTCCTGTATCCAAGTGTCGAATATGGAATACCAGGGCGTCTAGGTGTTTCGCTCCGTAGTTTCTTGTATCTAGGTACTGAATGTGGAAGTCCAGGGTGTCCAGGTGTTCCGCTCCGTAGTTTCCTGCATCTAGGTGTCAGACGTGGAAGTCCAGGGTGTCCAGGCATTCCGCTCCGTAGTTTCCTGTGTCCAGGTGTCGGATGTGTAAGTTCAGGGTTTCCAGGTATTCCGCTTCGTAGTTTTCTGTATCTAGGTGTCGGATGTGGAAGTTCAGGGTTTCCAGGTATTCCGCTCCGTAGTTTTCTGTATCTAGGTGTGGGATGTGGAAGTCCAGGGTGTCCAAGTATTCCGCTTCGTAGTTTTCTGTATCTAGGTATCGGATGTGGAAGTCCAGGGTGTCCAGGTATTTCGCTTCGTAGTTTTCTGTATCTGGGTGCCGGATGTGGAAGTCCAGGGTGTCCAGGCATTCCGCTCCGTAGTTTCCTGTGTCCAGGTGTCGGATGTGAAAGTTCAGGGTTTCCAGGTATTCCGCTCCGTCGTTTTCTGTATCTAGGTGTCGGATGTGGAAGTCCAGGGTGTCCAAGTATTCCGCTTCGTAGTTTTCTGTATCTAGGTATCGGATGTGGAAGTCCAGGGTGTCCAGGTATTTCGCTTCGTAGTTTTCTGTATCTGGGTACCGGATGTGGAAGTTCAGGGTGTCCAGGTATTCCGCTCCGTAGTTTCTTGTATGTAGGTACTGGATATGGAAGTCCAGGGTGTCCAGGTATTCCGCTCGGTAGTTTCCTGTGTCCAGGTGTCGGATGTGGAAGTTCATGGTGTCCAGGTATTCCACTCCATAGTTTCTTGTATCTAGGTACTGGATGTGGAAGTCCAGGGTGTCCAGGTGTTCCGCTCCGTAGTTTTCTGTATCTAGGTTTCGGATGTGGAAGTCCAGGGTGTCCAGGTGTTCCTCTCCGTAATTTCCTGTATCCAAGTGTCGAATATGGAATGCCAGGGCGTCTAGGTGTTTCGCTCCGTAGTTTCTTGTATCTAGGTACTGAATGTGGAAGTCCAGGGTGTCCAGGTGTTCCGCTCCGTAGTTTCCTGCATCTAGGTGTCAGACGTGGAAGTTCAGGTTGTTCAGGGGTTCCGCTCCGTAGTTTCGTGTGTCCAGGTGTTGGATGTGGAAGTCCAGGGTTTCCAGGTATTCTGCTTCGTAGTTTTCTGTATCCAGGTGTCGGATATGGAAGTTCAGGTTGTCCAGGTATTCCGCTTTGTAGTTTTCTGTATCTAGGTGTCGGATGTGGAAGTCCAGGGTTTCCAGGTATTGCGCTTCGTAGTTTTCTGTATCTAGGTGTCGGATGTGGAAGTTTAGGGTTTCCAGGTATTCCGCTCCGTAGTTTTCTGTATCTAGGTGTCGGATGTGGAAGTCCAGGGTGTCCAAGTATTCCGCTTCGTAGTTTTCTATATCTAGGTATCGGATGTGGAAGTCCAGGGTGTCCAGGCATTCCGCTCTGTAGTTTCCTGTTTCTAGGTGTCGGATGTGGAATTCCAGGGTGTCCAGGTATTCCGCTTCGTAGTTTTCTGTATCTAGGAGTCGGATGTGGAAGTCCAGGGTGTCCAGGTATTTCGCATCGTAGTTTTCTGTATCTGGGTGCCGGATGTGGAAGTCCAGGGTGTCAAGGTATTCCGCTCCGTAGTTTCTTGTATCTAGGTATTGAATGTGGAAGTCCAGGGTGTCCAGGTATTCCGCTCCGTAGTTTCCTGTGTCCAGGTGTCGGATGTGGAAGTTCAGGGTGTCCAGGTGTTCCGCTCCGTAGTTTTCTGTATCTAGGTGTCGGATGTGGAAGTCCAGGGTGTCCAGGTGTTCCGCTCCGTAGTTTCCTGCATCTAGGTGTCAGACGTGGAAGTTCAGATTGTTCAGGGGTTCCGCTCCGTAGTTTCCTGTGTCCAGGTGTTGGATGTGGAAGTCCAGGGTTTCCAGATATTCCGCTTCGTAGTTTTCTGTATCTAGGTGTCGGATGAGGAAGTTCAGGGTGTCCAGGTATTCCGCTCCGTAGTTTTCTGTATCTAGGTGTCGGATGTGGAAGTCCAGGGTGTCCAGGTATTCCGCTCCGTAGTTTTCTGTATCTAGTTGTCGGATGTGGAAGTCCAGGGTGTCCAGGCATTCCGCTCCGTAGTTTCCTGTGTCCAGGTGTCGGATGTGAAAGTTCAGGGTTTCCAGGTATTCCGCTTCGTAGTTTTCTGTATCTAGGTGTCGGATGTGGAAGTCCAGGGTGTCCAGGTATTCCGCTTCATAGTTTTCTGTATCTAGGTGTCGGATGTGGAAGTCCAGGGTGTACAGGTATTCCGCTTCGTAGTTTTCTGTATCTAGGTGTCGGATGTGGAAGTCCAGGGTGTCCAGGTATTTCGCTTCGTAGTTTTCTGTATCTAGGTGTCGGATGTGGAAGTCCAGGGTGTACAGGTATTCCGCTTCGTAGTTTTCTGTATCTAGGTGTCGGATGTGGAAGTCCAGGGTGTCCAGGTATTTCGCTTCGTAGTTTTCTGTATCGGGGTGCCGGATGTGGAAGTCCAGGGTGTCCAGGTATTCCGCTCCGTAGTTTCTTGTATCTAGGTATTGAATGTGGAAGTCCAGGGTGTCCAGGTATTCCGCTCCGTAGTTTCCAGCGTCCAGGTGTCGGATGTGGAAGTTCAGGGTGTCCAGGTGTTCCGCTCCGTAGTTTTCTGTATCTAGGTGTCGGATGTGGAAGTAAAGGGTGTCCAGGTGTTCCGCTCCGTAGTTTCCTGCATCTAGGTGTCAGACGCGGAAGTTCAGGTTGTTCAGGGGTTCCGCTCCTTAGTTTCCTGTGTCCAGGTGTTGGATGTGGAAGTCCAGGGTTTCCAGGTATTCCGCTTCGTGGTTTTCTATATCTAGGTGTCGGATGTGGAAGTTCAGGGTGTCCAGGTATTCCGCTTCGTAGTTTTCTGTATCTAGGTGTCGGATGTGGAAGTTCAGGGTTTCCAGGTATTCCGCTCCGTAGTTTTCTGTATCTAGGTGTGGGATGTGGAAGTCCAGGGTGTCCAAGTATACCGCTTCGTAGTTTTCTGTATCTAGGTATCGGATGTGGAAGTCCAGGGTGTCCAGGTATTTCGCTTCGTAGTTTTCTGTATCTGGGTGCCGGATGTGGAAGTCCAGGGTGTCCAGGCATTCCGCTCCGTAGTTTCCTGTGTCCAGGTGTCGGATGTGAAAGTTCAGGGTTTCCAGGTATTCCGCTCCGTCGTTTTCTGTATCTAGGTGTCGGATGTGGAAGTCCAGGGTGTCCAAGTATTCCGCTTCGTAGTTTTCTGTATCTAGGTATCGGATGTGGAAGTCCAGGGTGTCCAGGTATTTCGCTTCGTAGTTTTCTGTATCTGGGTACCGGATGTGGAAGTTCAGGGTGTCCAGGTATTCCGCTCCGTAGTTTCTTGTATGTAGGTACTGGATATGGAAGTCCAGGGTGTCCAGGTATTCCGCTCGGTAGTTTCCTGTGTCCAGGTGTCGGATGTGGAAGTTCATGGTGTCCAGGTATTCCACTCCATAGTTTCTTGTATCTAGGTACTGGATGTGGAAGTCCAGGGTGTCCAGGTGTTCCGCTCCGTAGTTTTCTGTATCTAGGTTTCGGATGTGGAAGTCCAGGGTGTCCAGGTGTTCCTCTCCGTAATTTCCTGTATCCAAGTGTCGAATATGGAATACCAGGGCGTCTAGGTGTTTCGCTCCGTAGTTTCTTGTATCTAGGTACTGAATGTGGAAGTCCAGGGTGTCCAGGTGTTCCGCTCCGTAGTTTCCTGCATCTAGGTGTCAGACGTGGAAGTCCAGGGTGTCCAGGCATTCCGCTCCGTAGTTTCCTGTGTCCAGGTGTCGGATGTGTAAGTTCAGGGTTTCCAGGTATTCCGCTTCGTAGTTTTCTGTATCTAGGTGTGGGATGTGGAAGTCCAGGGTGTCCAAGTATTCCGCTTCGTAGTTTTCTGTATCTAGGTATCGGATGTGGAAGTCCAGGGTGTCCAGGTATTTCGCTTCGTAGTTTTCTGTATCTGGGTGCCGGATGTGGAAGTCCAGGGTGTCCAGGCATTCCGCTCCGTAGTTTCCTGTGTCCAGGTGTCGGATGTGAAAGTTCAGGGTTTCCAGGTACTCCGCTCCGTCGTTTTCTGTATCTAGGTGTCGGATGTGGAAGTCCAGGGTGTTCAAGTATTCCGCTTCGTAGTTTTCTGTATCTAGGTATCGGATGTGGAAGTCCAGGGTGTCCAGGTATTTCGCTTCGTAGTTTTCTGTATCTGGGTACCGGATGTGGAAGTTCAGGGTGTCCAGGTATTCCGCTCCGTAGTTTCTTGTATGTAGGTACTGGATATGGAAGTCCAGGGTGTCCAGGTATTCCGCTCGGTAGGTTCCTGTGTCCAGGTGTCGGATGTGGAAGTTCATGGTGTCCAGGTATTCCACTCCATAGTTTCTTGTATCTAGGTACTGGATGTGGAAGTCCAGGGTGTCCAGGTGTTCCGCTCCCTAGTTTTCTGTATCTAGGTTTCGGATGTGGAAGTCCAGGGTGTCCAGGTGTTCCTCTCCGTAATTTCCTGTATCCAAGTGTCGAATATGGAATACCAGGGCGTCTAGGTGTTTCGCTCCGTAGTTTCTTGTATCTAGGTACTGAATGTGGAAGTCCAGGGTGTCCAGGTGTTCCGCTCCGTAGTTTTCTGTATCTAGGTGTCGGATGTGGAAGTCCAGGGTGTCCAAGTATTCCGCTTCGTAGTTTTCTGTATCTAGGTATCTGATGTGGAAGTCCAGGGTGTCCAGGTATTTCGCTTCGTAGTTTTCTGTATCTGGGTGCCGGATGTGGAAGTCCAGGGTGTCCAGGCATTCCGCTCCGTAGTTTCCAGTGTCCAGGTGTCGGATGTGAAAGTTCAGGGTATCCAGGTATTCCGCTTCGTAGTTTTCTGTATCTAGGTGTCGGATGTGGAAGTTCAGGGTTTCCAGGTATTCCGCTCCGTAGTTTTCTGTATCTAGGTGTCGGATGTGGAAGTCCAGGGTGTCCAAGTATTCCGCTTCGTAGTTTTCTGTATCTAGGTGTCGGATGTGGAAGTCCAGGGTGTCCAGGTGTTCCGCTCCGTAGTTTCCTGCATCTAGGTGTCAGACGTGGAAGTTCAGGTTGTTCAGGGGTTCCGCTTCGGAGTTTTCTGTATCTAGGTGTCGGATGTGGAAGTCCAGGGTGTTCAGGTATTCCGCTTCGTAGTTTTCTGTATCTAGGTGTCGGATGTGGAAGTCCAGGGTGTCCAGGTATTTCGCTTCGTAGTTTTCTGTATCTGGGTTCCGGATGTGGAAGTCCAGGGTGTCCAGGTATTCCGCTCCGTAGTTTCTTGTATCTAGGTATTGAATGTGGAAGTCCAGGGTGTCCAGGTGTCCGCTCCGTAGTTTCCTGCGTCCAGGTGTCGGATGTGGAAGTTCAGGGTGTCCAGGTGTTCCGCTCCGTAGTTTTCTGTATCTAGGTGTCGGATGTGGAAGTCCAGGGTGTCCAAGTATTCCGCTTCGTAGTTTTCTGTATCTAGGTATCTGATGTGGAAGTCCAGGGTGTCCAGGTATTTCGCTTCGTAGTTTTCTGTATCTGGGTGCCGGATGTGGAAGTCCAGGGTGTCCAGGCATTCCGCTCCGTAGTTTCCAGTGTCCAGGTGTCGGATGTGAAAGTTCAGGGTATCCAGGTATTCCGCTTCGTAGTTTTCTGTATCTAGGTGTCGGATGTGGAAGTTCAGGGTTTCCAGGTATTCCGCTCCGTAGTTTTCTGTATCTAGGTGTCGGATGTGGAAGTCCAGGGTGTCCAAGTATTCCGCTTCGTAGTTTTCTGTATCTGGGTGCCGGATGTGGAAGTTCAGGGTGTCCAGGTATTCCGCTCCGTAGTTTCTTGTATCTAGGTACTGGATATGGAAGTCCAGGGTGTCCAGGTATTCCGCTCGGTAGTTTCCTGTGTCCAGGTGTCGGATGTGGAAGTTCAGGGTGTCCAGGTATTCCACTCCATAGTTTCTTTTATCTAGGTACTGGATGTGGAAGTCCAGGGTGTCCAGGTGTTCCGCTCCGTACTTTTCTGTATCTAGGTGTCGGATGTGGAAGTCCAGGGTGTCCAGGTGTTCCACTCCATAGTTTCTTGTATCTTGGTGTCGGATGTGGAAGTCCAGGGTGTCCAAGTATTCCACTCCGTAGTTTCTTGTATCTAGGTACTGGATGTGGAAGTCCACGGTTTCCAGGTATTCCGCTTCGTAGTTTTCTGTATCCAGGTGTCGGATGTGGAAGTTCAGGTTGTCCAGGTATTCCGCTTCGTAGTTTTCTGTATCTAGGTGTCGGATGTGGAAGTTCAGGGTGTCCAGGTGTTCCGCTCCGTAGTTTCGTGCATCTAGGTGTCAGACGTGGAAGTTCAGGTTGTTCAGGGGTTCCGCTCCGTAGTTTCGTGCATCTAGGTGTCGGATGTGGAAGTCCAGGGTGTCCAGGTATTTCGCTTCTTAGTTTTCTGTATCTGGGTGCCGGATGTGGAAGTTCAGGTTGTTCAGGGGTTCCGCTTCGGAGTTTTCTGTATCTTGGTGTCGGATGTGGAAGTCCAGGGTGTCCAGGTATTTCGCTTCTTAGTTTTCTGTATCTGGGTGCCGGATGTGGAAGTCCAGGGTGTCCAGGTGTTCCGCTCCGTAGTTTCCTGCATCTAGGTGTCAGACGTGGAAGTTCAGGTTGTCCAGGTATTCCGCTTCATAGTTTTCTGTATCTAGGTGTCGGATGTGGAAGTCCAGGGTGTACAGCTATTCCGCTTCGTAGTTTTCTATATCTAGGTGTCGGATGTGGAAGTCCAGGGTGTCCAGGTACTTCGCTTCGTAGTTTTCTGTATCGGGGTGCCGGATGTGGAAGTCCAGGGTGTCCAGGTATTCCGCTCCGTAGTTTCTTGTATCTAGGTATTGAATGTGGAAGTCCATGGTGTCCAGGTATTCCGCTCCGTAGTTTCCAGCGTCCAGGTGTCGGATGTGGAAGTTCAGGGTGTTCTGGTGTTCCGCTCCGTAGTTTTCTGTATCTAGGTGTCGGATGTGGAAGTAAAGGGTGTCCAGGTGTTCCGCTCCGTAGTTTCCTGCATCTAGGTATTGAATGTGGAAGTCCAGGGTGTCCAGGTATTCCTCTCCGTAGTTTCCAGCGTCCAGTTGTCGGATGTGAAAGTTCAGGGTTTCCAGGTATTCCGCTTCGTAGTTTTCTGTATCTGGGTGCCGGATGTGGAAGTCCAGGGTGTCCAGGTGTTCCACTCCATAGTTTCTTGTATCTTGGTGTCGGATGTGGAAGTCCAGGGTGTCCAAGTATTCCGCTTCGTAGTTTTCTGTATCTAGGTGTCGGATGTGGAAGTTCAGGGTGTCCAGGTGTTCCGCTCCGTAGTTTCCTGCATCTAGGTGTCAGACGTGGAAGTTCAGGTTGTTCAGGGGTTCCGCTTCGGAGTTTTCTGTATCTAGGTGTCGGATGTGGAAGTCCAGGGTGTCCAGGTATTTCGCTTCTTAGTTTTCTGTATCTGGGTGCCGGATGTGGAAGTTCAGGGTGTCCAGGTATTCCACTCCGTAGTTTCTTGTATCTAGGTACTGGATGTGGAAGTCCAGGGTGTCCAAGTATTCCGCTTCGTAGTTTTCTGTATCTAGGTGTCGGATGTGGAAGTCCAGGGTGTCCAGGTGTCCCGCTCCGTAGTTTCCTGCATCTAGGTGTCAGACGTGGAAGTTCACGTTGTCCAGGTATTCCGCTTCATAGTTTTCTGTATCTAGGTGTCGGATGTGGAAGTCCAGGGTGTACAGGTATTCCGCTTCGTAGTTTTCTATATCTAGGTGTCGGATGTGGAAGTCCAGGGTGTCCAGGTATTTCGCTTCGTAGTTTTCTGTATCGGGGTGCCGGATGTGGAAGTCCAGGGTGTCCAGGTATTCCGCTCCGTAGTTTCTTGTATCTAGGTATTGAATGTGGAAGTCCAGGGTGTCCAGGTATTCCGCTCCGTAGTTTCCAGCGTCCAGGTGTCGGATGTGGAAGTTCAGGGTGTTCAGGTGTTCCGCTCCGTAGTTTTCTGTATCTAGGTGTCGGATGTGAAAGTAAAGGGTGTCCAGGTGTTCCGCTCCGTAGTTTCCTGCATCTAGGTATTGAATGTGGAAGTCCAGGGTGTCCAGGTATTCCGCTCCGTAGTTTCCAGCGTCCAGGTGTCGGATGTGAAAGTTCAGGGTTTCCAGGTATTCCGCTTCGTAGTTTTCTGTATCTAGGTGTCGGATGTGGAAGTCCAGGGAGTCCAAGTATTCCGCTTCGTAGTTTTCTGTATCTAGGTATCTGATGTGGAAGTTCAGGGTGTTCAGTTGTTCCGCTCCGTAGTTTTCTGTATCTAGGTGTCGGATGTGGAAGTAAAGGGTGTCCAGGTGTTCCGCTCCGTAGTTTCCTGCATCTAGGTATTGAATGTGGAAGTCCAGGGTGTCCAGGTATTCCGCTCCGTAGTTTCCAGCGTCCAGGTGTCGGATGTGAAAGTTCAGGGTTTCCAGGTATTCCGCTTCGTAGTTTTCTGTATCTAGGTGTCGGATGTGGAAGTCCAGGGTGTCCAGGTATTTCGCTTCGTAGTTTTCTGTATCTGGGTGCCGGATGTGGAAGTCCAGGGTGTCCAGGCATTCCGCTCCGTAGTTTCCTGTGTCCAGGTGTCGGATGTGAAAGTTCAGGGTTTCCAGGTATTCCGCTTCGTAGTTTTCTGTATCTAGGTGTCGGATGTGGAAGTTCAGGGTTTCCAGGTATTCCGCTCCGTAGTTTTCTGTATCTAGGTGTCGGATGTGGAAGTCCAGGGTGTCCAAGTATTCCGCTTCGTAGTTTTCTGTATCTAGGTATTGGATGTGGAAGTCCAGGGTGTCCAAGTATTTCGCTTCGTAGTTTTCTGTATCTGGGTGCCGGATGTGGAAGTTCAGGGTGTCCAGGTATTCCGCTCCGTAGTTTCTTGTATCTAGGTACTGGATATGGAAGTCCAGGGTGTCCAGGTATTCCGCTCGGTAGTTTCTTGTGTCCAGGTGTCGGATGTGGAAGTTCAGGGTGTCCAGGTATTCCACTCCATAGTTTCTTTTATCTAGGTACTGGATGTGGAAGTCCAGGGTGTCCAGGTGTTCCGCTCCGTAGTTTTCTGTATCTAGGTGTCGGATGTGGAAGTCCAGGGTGTCCAGGTGTTCCACTCCATAGTTTCTTGTATCTAGGTACTGGATGTGGAAGTCCAGGGTGTTCAGGTATTCCGCTTCGTAGTTTTCTGTATCTAGGTGTCGGATGTGGAAGTCCAGGGTGTCCAGGTATTTCGCTTCGTAGTTTTCTGTATCTGGGTTCCGGATGTGGAAGTCCAGGGTGTCCAGGTGTCCGCTCCGTAGTTTCCTGCGTCCAGGTGTCGGATGTGGAAGTTCAGGGTGTCCAGGTGTTCCGCTCCGTAGTTTTCTGTATCTAGGTGTCGGATGTGGAAGTCCAGGGTGTCCAAGTATTCCGCTTCGTAGTTTTCTGTATCTAGGTATCTGATGTGGAAGTTCAGGGTGTTCAGGTGTTCCGCTCCGTAGTTTTCTGTATCTAGGTGTCGGATGTGGAAGTAAAGGGTGTCCAGGTGTTCCGCTCCGTAGTTTCCTGCATCTAGGTATTGAATGTGTAAGTCCAGGGTGTCCAGGTATTCCGCTCCGTAGTTTCCAGCGTCCAGGTGTCGGATGTGAAAGTTCAGGGTTTCCAGGTATTCCGCTTCGTAGTTTTCTGTATCTAGGTGTCGGATGTGGAAGTTCAGGGTTTCCAGGTATTCCGCTTCGTAGTTTTCTGTATCTAGGTGTCGGATGTGGAAGTCCAGGGTGTCCAAGTATTCCGCTTCGTAGTTTTCTGTATCTAGGTATCTGATGTGGAAGTCCAGGGTGTCCAGGTATTTCGCTTCGTAGTTTTCTGTATCTGGGTGCCGGATGTGGAAGTCCAGGGTGTCCAGGCATTCCGCTCCGTAGTTTCCTGTGTCCAGGTGTCGGATGTGAAAGTTCAGGGTTTCCAGGTATTCCGCTTCGTAGTTTTCTGTATCTAGGTGTCGGATGTGGAAGTTCAGGGTTTCCAGGTATTCCGCTCCGTAGTTTTCTGTATCTAGGTGTCGGATGTGGAAGTCCAGGGTGTCCAAGTATTCCGCTTCGTAGTTTTCTGTATCTAGGTATTGGATGTGGAAGTCCAGGGTGTCCAAGTATTTCGCTTCGTAGTTTTCTGTATCTGGGTGCCGGATGTGGAAGTTCAGGGTGTCCAGGTATTCCGCTCCGTAGTTTCTTGTATCTAGGTACTGGATATGGAAGTCCAGGGTGTCCAGGTATTCCGCTCGGTAGTTTCTTGTGTCCAGGTGTCGGATGTGGAAGTTCAGGGTGTCCAGGTATTCCACTCCATAGTTTCTTTTATCTAGGTACTGGATGTGGAAGTCCAGGGTGTCCAGGTGTTCCGCTCCGTAGTTTTCTGTATCTAGGTGTCGGATGTGGAAGTCCAGGGTGTCCAGGTGTTCCACTCCATAGTTTCTTGTATCTAGGTACTGGATGTGGAAGTCCAGGGTGTTCAGGTATTCCGCTTCGTAGTTTTCTGTATCTAGGTGTCGGATGTGGAAGTCCAGGGTGTCCAGGTATTTCGCTTCGTAGTTTTCTGTATCTGGGTTCCGGATGTGGAAGTCCAGGGTGTCCAGGTGTCCGCTCCGTAGTTTCCTGCGTCCAGGTGTCGGATGTGGAAGTTCAGGGTGTCCAGGTGTTCCGCTCCGTAGTTTTCTGTATCTAGGTGTCGGATGTGGAAGTCCAGGGTGTCCAAGTATTCCGCTTCGTAGTTTTCTGTATCTAGGTATCTGACGTGGAAGTCCAGGGTGTCCAGGTATTTCGCTTCGTAGTTTTCTGTATCTGGGTGCCGGATGTGGAAGTCCAGGGTGTCCAGGCATTCCGCTCCGTTGTTTCCAGTGTCCAGGTATCGGATGTGAAAGTTCAGGGTATCCAGGTATTCCGCTTCGTAGTTTTCTGTATCTAGGTGTCGGATGTGGAAGTTCAGGGTTTCCAGGTATTCCGCTCCGTAGTTTTCTGTATCTAGGTATCGGATGTGGAAGTCCAGGGTGTCCAGGTATTTCGCTTCGTAGTTTTCTGTATCTGGGTGCCGGATGTGGAAGTTCAGGGTGTCCAGGTATTCCGCTCCGTAGTTTCTTGTATCTAGGTACTGGATATGGAAGTCCAGGGTGTCCAGGTATTCCGCTCGGTAGTTTCCTGTGTCCAGGTGTCGGATGTGGAAGTTCAGGGTGTCCAGGTATTCCACTCCATAGTTTCTTTTATCTAGGTACTGGATGTGGAAGTCCAGGGTGTCCAGGTGTTCCGCTCCGTAGTTTTCTGTATCTAGGTGTCGGATGTGGAAGTCCAAGGTGTCCAGGTGTTCCACTCCATAGTTTCTTGTATCTAGGTACTGGATGTGGAAGTCCAGGGTGTCCAGGTGTTCCGCTCCGTAGTTTTCTGTATCTAGGTGTCGGATGTGGAAGTCCAGGGTGTCCAGGTGTTCCTCTCCGTAATTTCCTGTATCCAAGTGTCGAATATGGAATTCCAGGGCGTCTAGGTGTTTTGCTCCGTAGTTTCTTGTATCTAGGTACTGAATGTGGAAGTCCAGGGTGTCCAGGTGTTCCGCTCCGTAGTTTCCTGCATCTAGGTGTCAGACGTGGAAGTTCAGGTTGTTCAGGGGTTCCGCTCCGTAGTTTCGTGTGTCCAGGTGTTGGATGTGGAAGTCCAGGGTTTCCAGGTATTCCGCTTCGTAGTTTTCTGTATCCAGGTGTCGGATATGGAAGTTCAGGTTGTCCAGGTATTCCGCTTCGTAGTTTTCTGTATCTAGGTGTCGGATGTGGAAGTCCAGGGTTTCCAGGTATTGCGCTTCGTAGTTTTCTGTATCTAGGTGTCGGATGTGGAAGTCCAGGGTGTTCAAGTATTCCGCTTCGTAGTTTTCTGTATCTAGGTGTCGGATGTGGAAGTTCAGGGCGTCCAAGTATTCCACTCCGTAGTTTCTTGTATCTAGGTACTGGATGTGGAAGTCCACGGTTTCCACGTATTCCGCTTCGTAGTTTTCTGTATCCAGGTGTCGGATGTGGAAGTTCAGGTTGTCCAGGTATTCCGCTTCGTAGTTTTCTGTATCTAGGTATCGGATGTGGAAGTCCAGGGTGTCCAGGTATTTCGCTTCGTAGTTTTGTGTATCTGGGTGCCGGATGTGGAAGTCCAGGGTGTCCAGGTATTCCGCTCGGTAGTTTCCTGTGTCCAGGTGTCGGATGTGGAAGTTCAGGGTGTCCAGGTATTCCACTCCATAGTTTCTTGTATCTAGGTACTGGATGTGGAAGTCCAGGGTGTCCAGGTGTTCCGCTCCGTAGTTTTCTGTATCTAGGTGTCGGATGTGGAAGTCCAGGGTGTCCAGGTGTTCCGCTCCGTAGTGTCCTGTATCTAGGTGTCGCATGTAAAAGTTCAAGGTGTCCAGGTATTCCTCTCCGTAATTTCCTGTATCCAAGTGTCGAATATGGAATTCCAGGGCGTCTAGGTGTTTCGCTCCGTAGTTTCTTGTATCTAGGTACTGAATGTGGAAGTCCAGGGTGTCCAGGTGTTCCGCTCCGTAGTTTCCTGCATCTAGGTGTCAGACGTGGAAGTTCAGGTTGTTCAGGGGTTCCGCTCCGTAGTTTCCTGTGTCCAGGTGTTGGATGTGGAAGTCCAGGGTTTCCAGGTATTTCGCTTCGTAGTTTTCTGTATCTGGGTGCCGGATGTGGAAGTTCAGGGTGTCCAGGTATTCCGCTCCGTAGTTTCCTGTATCTAGGTACTGGATATGGAAGTCCAGGGTCAGGGTGTCCAGGTATTCCGCTCGGTAGTTTCCTGTGTCCAGGTGTCGGATGTGGAAGTTCAGGGTGTCCAGGTATTCCACTCCATAGTTTCTTGTATCTAGGTACTGGATGTGGAAGTCCAGGGTGTCCAGGTGTTCCGCTCCGTAGTTTTCTGTATCTAGGTGTCGGATGTGGAAGTCCAGGGTGTCCAGGTGTTCCGCTCCGTAGTGTCCTGTATCTAGGTGTCGCATGTAAAAGTTCAAGGTGTCCAGGTATTCCTCTCCGTAATTTCCTGTATCCAAGTGTCGAATATGGAATTCCAGGGCGTCTAGGTGTTTCGCTCCGTAGTTTCTTGTATCTAGGTACTGAATGTGGAAGTCCAGGGTGTCCAGGTATTCCGCTTCGTAGTTTTCTGTATCTAGGTGTCGGATGTGGAAGTCCAGGGTGTCCAGGTGTCCCGCTCCGTAGTTTCCTGCATCTAGGTGTCAGACGTGGAAGTTCACGTTGTCCAGGTATTCCGCTTCATAGTTTTGTGTATCTAGGTGTCGGATGTGGAAGTCCAGGGTGTACAGGTATTCCGCTTCGTAGTTTTCTATATCTAGGTGTCGGATGTGGAAGTCCAGGGTGTCCAGGTATTTCGCTTCGTAGTTTTCTGTATCGGGGTGCCGGATGTGGAAGTCCAGGGTGTCCAGGTATTCCGCTCCGTAGTTTCTTGTATCTAGGTATTGAATGTGGAAGTCCAGGGTGTCCAGGTATTCCGCTCCGTAGTTTCCAGCGTCCAGGTGTCGGATGTGGAAGTTCAGGGTGTTCAGGTGTTCCGCTCCGTAGTTTTCTGTATCTAGGTGTCGGATGTGGAAGTAAAGGGTGTCCAGGTGTTCCGCTCCGTAGTTTCCTGCATCTAGGTATTGAATGTGGAAGTCCAGGGTGTCCAGGTATTCCGCTCCGTAGTTTCCAGCGTCCAGGTGTCGGATGTGAAAGTTCAGGGTTTCCAGGTATTCCGCTTCGTAGTTTTCTGTATCTAGGTGTCGGATGTGGAAGTTCAGGGTTTCCAGGTATTCCGCTTCGTAGTTTTCTGTATCTAGGTGTCGGATGTGGAAGTCCAGGGTGTCCAAGTATTCCGCTTCGTAGTTTTCTGTATCTAGGTATCTGATGTGGAAGTTCAGGGTGTTCAGGTTTTCCGCTCCGTAGTTTTCTGTATCTAGGTGTCGGATGTGGAAGTAAAGGGTGTCCAGGTGTTCCGCTCCGTAGTTTCCTGCATCTAGGTATTGAATGTGGAAGTCCAGGGTGTCCAGGTATTCCGCTCCGTAGTTTCCAGCGTCCAGGTGTCGGATGTGAAAGTTCAGGGTTTCCAGGTATTCCGCTTCGTAGTTTTCTGTATCTAGGTGTCGGATGTGGAAGTTCAGGGTTTCCAGGTATTCCGCTTCGTAGTTTTCTGTATCTAGGTGTCGGATGTGGAAGTCCAGGGTGTCCAAGTATTCCGCTTCGTAGTTTTCTGTATCTAGGTATCTGATGTGGAAGTCCAGGGTGTCCAGGTATTTCGCTTCGTAGTTTTCTGTATCTGGGTGCCGGATGTGGAAGTCCAGGGTGTCCAGGCATTCCGCTCCGTAGTTTCCTGTGTCCAGGTGTCGGATGTGAAAGTTCAGGGTTTCCAGGTATTCCGCTTCGTAGTTTTCTGTATCTAGGTGTCGGATGTGGAAGTTCACGGTTTCCAGGTATTCCGCTCCGTAGTTTTCTGTATCTAGGTGTCGGATGTGGAAGTCCAGGGTGTCCAAGTATTCCGCTTCGTAGTTTTCTGTATCTAGGTATTGGATGTGGAAGTCCAGGGTGTCCAAGTATTTCGCTTCGTAGTTTTCTGTATCTGGTTGCCGGATGTGGAAGTTCAGGGTGTCCAGGTATTCCGCTCCGTAGTTTCTTGTATCTAGGTACTGGATATGGAAGTCCAGGGTGTCCAGGTATTCCGCTCGGTAGTTTCTTGTGTCCAGGTGTCGGATGTGGAAGTTCAGGGTGTCCAGGTATTCCACTCCATAGTTTCTCTTATCTAGGTACTGGATGTGGAAGTCCAGGGTGTCCAGGTGTTCCGCTCCGTAGTTTTCTGTATCTAGGTGTCGGATGTGGAAGTCCAGGGTGTCCAGGTGTTCCACTCCATAGTTTCTTGTATCTAGGTACTGGATGTGGAAGTCCAGGGTGTTCAGGTATTCCGCTTCGTAGTTTTCTGTATCTAGGTGTCGGATGTGGAAGTCCAGGGTGTCCAGGTATTTCGCTTCGTAGTTTTCTGTATCTGGGTTCCGGATGTGGAAGTCCAGGGTGTCCAGGTGTCCGCTCCGTAGTTTCCTGCGTCCAGGTGTCGGATGTGGAAGTTCAGGGTGTCCAGGTGTTCCGCTCCGTAGTTTTTTGTATCTAGGTGTCGGATGTGGAAGTCCAGGGTGTCCAAGTATTCCTCTTCGTAGTTTTCTGTATCTAGGTATCTGACGTGGAAGTCCAGGGTGTCCAGGTATTTCGCTTCGTAGTTTTCTGTATCTGGGTGCCGGATGTGGAAGTCCAGGGTGTCCAGGCATTCCGCTCCGTAGTTTCCAGTGTCCAGGTATCGGATGTGAAAGTTCAGGGTATCCAGGTATTCCGCTTCGTAGTTTTCTGTATCTAGGTGTCGGATGTGGAAGTTCAGGGTTTCCAGGTATTCCGCTCCGTAGTTTTCTGTATCTAGGTATCGGATGTGGAAGTCCAGGGTGTCCAGGTATTTCGCTTCGTAGTTTTCTGTATCTGGGTGCCGGATGTGGAAGTTCAGGGTGTCCAGGTATTCCGCTCCGTAGTTTCTTGTATCTAGGTACTGGATATGGAAGTCCAGGGTGTCCAGGTATTCCGCTCGGTAGTTTCCTGTGTCCAGGTGTCGGATGTGGAAGTTCAGGGTGTCCAGGTATTCCACTCCATAGTTTCTTTTATCTAGGTACTGGATGTGGAAGTCCAGGGTGTCCAGGTGTTCCGCTCCGTAGTTTTCTGTATCTAGGTGTCGGATGTGGAAGTCCAGGGTGTCCAGGTGTTCCACTCCATAGTTTCTTGTATCTAGGTACTGGATGTGGAAGTCCAGGGTGTCCAGGTGTTCCGCTCCGTAGTTTTCTGTATCTAGGTGTCGGATGTGGAAGTCCAGGGTGTCCAGGTGTTCCTCTCCGTAATTTCCTGTATCCAAGTGTCGAATATGGAATTCCAGGGCGTCTAGGTGTTTCGCTCCGTAGTTTCTTGTATCTAGGTACTGAATGTGGAAGTCCAGGGTGTCCAGGTGTTCCGCTCCGTAGTTTCCTGCATCTAGGTGTCAGACGTGGAAGTTCAGGTTGTTCAGGGGTTCCGCTCCGTAGTTTCGTGTGTCCAGGTGTTGGATGTGGAAGTCCAGGGTTTCCAGGTATTCCGCTTCGTAGTTTTCTGTATCCAGGTGTCGGATATGGAAGTTCAGGTTGTCCAGGTATTCCGCTTCGTAGTTTTCTGTATCTAGGTGTCGGATGTGGAAGTCCAGGGTTTCCAGGTATTGCGCTTCGTAGTTTTCTGTATCTAGGTGTCGGATGTGGAAGTCCAGGGTGTTCAAGTATTCCGCTTCGTAGTTTTCTGTATCTAGGTGTCGGATGTGGAAGTCCAGGGTGTCCAGGTATTTCGCTTCGTAGTTTTCTGTATCTGGGTGCCGGATGTGGAAGTTCAGGGTGTCCAAGTATTCCACTCCGTAGTTTCTTGTATCTAGGTACTGGATGTGGAAGTCCACGGTTTCCACGTATTCCGCTTCGTAGTTTTCTGTATCCAGGTGTCGGATGTGGAAGTTCAGGTTGTCCAGGTATTCCGCTTCGTAGTTTTCTGTATCTAGGTATCGGATGTGGAAGTCCAGGGTGTCCAGGTATTCCGCTTCGTAGTTTTGTGTATCTAGGTGTCGGATGTGGAAGTCCAGGGTGTCCAGGTGTCCGCTCCGTAGTTTCCTGCGTCCAGGTGTCGGATGTGGAAGTTCAGGGTGTCCAGGTGTTCCGCTCCGTAGTTTTCTGTATCTAGGTGTCGGATGTGGAAGTCCAGGGTGTCCAAGTATTCCGCTTCGTAGTTTTCTGTATCTAGGTATCTGATGTGGAAGTCCAGGGTGTCCAGGTATTTCGCTTCGTAGTTTTCTGTATCTGGGTGCCGGATGTGGAAGTCCAGGGTGTCCAGGCATTCCGCTCCGTAGTTTCCTGTGTCCAGGTGTCGGATGTGAAAGTTCAGGGTTTCCAGGTATTCCGCTTCGTAGTTTTCTGTATCTAGGTGTCGGATGTGGAAGTTCATGGTTTCCAGGTATTCCGCTCCGTAGTTTTCTGTATCTAGGTGTCGGATGTGGAAGTCCAGGGTGTCCAAGTATTCCGCTTCGTAGTTTTCTGTATCTAGGTATCGGATGTGGAAGTCCAGGGTGTCCAGGTATTTCGCTTCGTAGTTTTCTGTATCTGGGTGCCGGATGTGGAAGTTCAGGGTGTCCAGGTATTCCGCTCCGTAGTTTCTTGTATCTAGGTATCGGATGTGGAAGTCCAGGGTGTCCAGGTATTTCGCTTCGTAGTTTTCTGTATCTGGGTGCCGGATGTGGAAGTCCAGGGTGTCCAGGTGTTCCGCTCCGTTGTGTCCTGTATCTAGGTGTCGCATGTAAAAGTTCAAGGTGTCCAGGTATTCCTCTCCGTAATTTCCTGTATCCAAGTGTCGAATATGGAATTCCAGGGCGTCTAGGTGTTTCGCTCCGTAGTTTCTTGTATCTAGTGTGACGTGAATTTCGGAAATTCAGTCACAAAGATTGCTAGGAGTAGGGAAAAGACACCATCCACCTGCAACGATCCTCCAAACGTCGGTCACCCGACATTCCAAAGACAGCTCTGCTTGTCTCGCTTACCGTTGAGGCACTCCGTTTCCGTCTATCGTCCTTTCTGCTTATTTCTGTTTCGCTTTTCTGCTTTTTTTTGTTTTTATTTTTATTTTCGAGCTTTCCTATTCGCACTCGCCTACCTTCTTTACCGTCCTGGGCAAATCTACGTCTACACTACGAGCACGAAGCTGACCGCCAACGAGAGTTCCTGAGCTACCGGACGAGCGCTCGACAGAGGCTGGACCAAACTGCTGTTCGCTCCGGAGGACTTCCGTGGAGCCCGGGATACCCGGGATGGGATCCCTCTACTACTTCTGCCGGCCGCCCATACGGACCGCAAAAAGGGCCTTCGCCACTCGTGCCGCCGATAGGAGGAAAGGATGGTCCCCTATCGTGCCGCCAGTCGCCGAACGTTCCCTAGCGTTCCCGTTATCAGTGGCCCCCGGAGAAGAAACCAGGGCATACTCTTCGCCGGATCCTGCTGCTCGCACCGAGGACTCACGATCGGCCGCATCTAGGATTCCCGCGCTCAGCTCGGCCCTCTCCGCCTATCTTCGGACTCGAGCCGCCTAATGCTTCGTCTCTGGCTACCGTCAAGCGTTAGATTACCTATTTTGTATTATTATAGTGTGTTATCGCTCTACCGTGCGAATAAGGAATTATTAATTTAGGAGGGGGGCCCCTAGGGCTCTTCCTCTAGCGACGAATTCCGGCTCGTTCATTTACGTTTGGAGCATCTTAGCCTGTGGTTGGTTTTTCAAAGTAAAACGAAAAGAGTGATGCAGACGAGCCGGATTCGAACCGTTGAGGTTTCCGATTTATCGAGAGTATAAACCATTGAAGGAGGGAAGGAAGGAAGGACGGACGTTTGAGGACTCGCCTTCTTTTCCCGATTTCGTTTTCGTTATATTTGGTGAGCTCCTTTCGTTACTGTTATTTTGGAGATTTTTGTGCGTTTAATTGAAGCAATCCCGTCTAGGCCTTTTGTCTCGACGGCACATTTTCTCGCTTACCGGGACTGAATATCGTTCCAGTCCCTCTAGGTAAAGGACGATAGTGCCGGATACCGTTATCTTATTTCGCTTCTTCTTTTATTATCGTAAAGTATCGTTACTATAGAACATATTGTAGTTAATTTCGTTTTGCTGTAATTGAGTGCTTTGGAATTGTCGAATATTTTATAAGTGTCGATTATTTTCTCGACCACGTGGCAACACATCGGGCCCCGGCGTCCCCGGCTTGGCCGTTTCCCGTTGAGTCTACTTAGTTCTTTTAATTAAATCTCTTTTGGACTTTTCTATCTTTTCCGGCGTTATAGGTTGCTTTATTATATTGAATTTTGGACGCTAAATAATTCTCTTATCTGCTGTATATTATTTATTTATTTTTCGCTGTCGTTATAAGGAATGGCTTCCTCCTCTTGATTTACTTAATATTTAAATTTTGGAGAAATTCGTAATTAACGTCGTATTGTAATATTTTCCCGATACCTTACGCTGCTGGTTGAGCGTAGAGTCACCTTTTTTTTTGGTGCGTACTCGCCTAATGCGAGACTAAAGGACGTACTGACTATCAGTGGCGTACCTACTATTAATTTAACTTTTCCGCGTGTAATATTCTTGTGCTAATTTTCTGAGAGCTTGCCATTTCTTGTGACTATTGTATATTGCCTGTGCTGTTTATGTTAATTTATTTGCGTGCATTTTATACCTGCGTTCCTCGCCACAATTATATCGCTTACTATCTGACTCTTTCCGATTGTCGGGAAATTTCGCGAGTGAATTTGTTCTGTGTTTTCGTACCGATACGGAGTTAAACCTATTCTCGCGTGTATTTCGTAATCGCGGATTTATTGAAACATTGTCGAGAATATCTTTTGCGTCGGCGCGGATTCGTCCCGCTGCCGTATCGTTTCGCCAAAGGGCCGTAGTCCCTCGTTAGTTCCGCGTTTCGTTTTTAAGAATTTTAGTTTATATAGAATCCCTCAAGAACCTATCGCTTTGTATTAGTATTTTAAGGATTTTGCTATCTGATTTCGCTTTCGCACCTTAGTGTTTCTAACTGAAAATGTGCTCTCGCCTTTCTGCTTGTCTCACACTGTAGCTTTCTGTATGGCTTGCATGCCGCTTTCTTGCTTTTCGCTTTTATTTAATATAGCTTCGGTGCGTTAAACTTACCTATTTTTCTCTGATATCTTTTTTTTACCTATTCCCTATATCGCCTGCCGATTCTTTCTCTAGTCTAGCCTCTTGAACGCCACGACGCTCTCCCAGGTGAGCTAGCCTCTGAACCGGGTGTACTTTTGGAGTTTTCGTCGACCGCTTGATTCTCTCTCTCTCTCTCTCTCGCTTCTGTTTCTATTTTTCTTCGCGCTTCCCTCTCTTATCTTGGCGGTGTCGCCGTTTTCGTATCTCGTTCGTTTCCCTATTTGGCGGTGTCGCCGTTTGTGACTTTGTGCTTTTACGTTCTTGGCGGAGTCGCCGTTTATTATCTTTTCTCTTTTCTTTCTTGGCGGAGTCGCCGTTTCTCGAGCTTTCTTCTTTCTATCTTGGCGGAGTCGCCGTTTATCGATCTTTCTCTTTTCTCTCTTGGCGGTGTCGCCGTTTATCGATCTTTCTCTTCTCTATCTTGGCGGAGTCGCCGTTTATCGAACTTTCTCTTTTCTATCTTGGCGGAGTCGCCGTTTACCTATCTTTCTCTTTCTATTTTGGCGGTGTCGCCGTTCATCGAGCTTTCTTTCTTCTATCTTGGCGGAGTCGCCGTTTATACTTAGGTCCCTTTCTGTCTTGGCGGAGTCGCCGTTCCTACCGTTTCACTCCTCGTCCCTTGGCGGTGTCGCCTTCCCGGTTTCCTTTTCCTTTTCGTTGTTCCGAGTTTTCCCGCGTCTTCCAAAAGATTTCTACGATCTCGAGTGCTCTGCACTCGCGGTGTTCTTCCCGTAGATCACCTGGCGCCCAACACTATCTAGTCTATCGTGTATCGGATCTTTGGAATATCGGAATTTATAGAGAGAGGATCATACGGCGTTTTGTGTACGGTTCCCTATTTTCCGAATACCGGTTATCGTCTATCTACTTTCGGATTGAGATTTTGTTTTGGGGAATAACGTCGCACTAGGTACTGAATGTGGAAGTCCAGGGTGTCCAGGTGTTCCGCTCCGTAGTTTCTTGTTTCTAGGTGTCGGACGTAGTCCAGAAAAGTGTGCAACAAGCTTTGGCGCTTCGCTCAAACTATAGTATCCTCTTTGATGTTCGCACGGCCTGAGGTACAAGGCTTGAAATAATCCAGCACACTCTCCACTCTTACGTTTACCACACGGCTTCAACAAGCTGGACACCGTTAACGACGCTTATATGCATTGAAGATTTCATTTTCTTTAAACATTTGTATATGTCTTTAAGCATTTCTAGAAAAAGGGACTTACAAATTAAATTTATGTGCCATTAAACATTTTCGACACCGCAATATATTTTTCTGATTAACAACATCATAATGCATTTACATTTTATATCTGTGACAATATAGATTTCAGTGCTTAAGGGGGGAAACCACATTAGGAGGCACATTTTCAGTGATATTTTAGGATTTTTTTTGAGTGGGAAAAAGTAATTACAATTCAATGAAATTTTGACATCAGTTTATTCATATTTTGAACAACCTTTGTGATTTTTTTTGAAAGATTTCATGCAAAAATAACAAATTTACACACTGATGTCCGCTGAAGGTCGTAACACAAGTTCTGCTATTGCGGGACGTGTAGCTATTCCAATTTTTATCGGAAATTAAAAAAGTTTTCATTTCACATTAATAACTTATTTCCTAAGAATATGAACCTCAATGCAGGTGAAAATAATGAAAATTAAAAATTTGGCAGGTGTTTGAAAAATTTACTTCAATTTTCACCATTTTTTTTTCACTAATTATGTAAAAAAAACACCCTTAAAATCATGATATCATCTCAAAAGTTGGTTCATATTCTTCGTAATTTTATAAAGAATCATAGTATCAATTTTCATAATGATCGGTTAATTACTTTTTGAGTTAGAGTTCCCGCAAATGTGAAAAATGTCGTTTCAAGAAAAACGCGTTTGAAAACTACGTGACACTACGTGAGGTAGTGGTCCGCCCTATCTGCTGCGCACTCGAACCTGTAGCCGGTACCCGATGAGCGCTCGGTTCTATGCTCATAAAATCGAAACGAATGCGAATTTCGCTTTGAAATTTTTACAGTATATTCTTGGATAGTTAAGCAAACCATTTATGCAATAAAAAAAAAAACGAGTTTTTTAACCTCCTAATGTGGTTTCCCCCCTTAATACTTCTACGTCCCGTTGAACAACAAAAACTTGTGATATCCCCCAAAAAACACTTATGTGTAAAAAACTACGCCAAGTACAGGTGTGCTGTGTATTCCTCTAATAAAAAGTATTGAGATCAGATTATTGAGGCCAAGTACATAAGTCACTACATGTTTACCTATTATATGATCTAACACTGGCCCATAACTTTAATTGTATTTTCAAAATTTGCTATAACGTTTTCACTACTATTTTACATTACTACTGTTTCTCGTAGTTCATTATGAATTAATGGTTATTTAATAATTAATAAAACTTTAGCTGATTCCTTATCGAGTACTACTTGGCGGGTCCCTGCCAGAAATTCCAAAGTACTTACTTTGTACGTACTAATAGTATCCTGAAATTATATGTTTGTTATTAAGATTTTACCATGATTATTATTAACGAGTTATCGTTAATAAGCTTTATATAGAAAGTTGACATTGGTTTTGAGTTTAATGACTGGCATTATGAATGCAAATTTATATCAAGAATTGCACGGACCCGCTAAGTAGTACTCGATAAGGAATCAGCTAAAGTTTTATTAATTATTAAATAACCATTAATTCATAATCAACTACGAGAAACAGTAGTAATGTAAAAGATTAGTGAAAACGTTATAGGAAATTTTGAAAATACAATTAAAATGATGGGCCAGTGCTGGGGGGTACCCACTGGCACACAACCCGATTGCACACACGCCGAGTTGGACACAAATCATTGGACACAACACGATTGGACACAGTGTCCATTCCGCACAGCAAGATTGGACACAATGCCGATACGACACATTAGTTTTGGACACAGACCGTTTAGCATGCGATAACATTGGACACATTAGAACTGTGTCCAATCTTGTTGTGGCGAATTGGTTTCGTGTGCGATCTGACTACGTAAGGACGGACCGTGAAATTGGACACAGATAGTTGTAGATAAATTTCAGATAATTCATTGGACACAAAGCTAGCTGCACAAATATTATACATACGAGATCAATGGAACAGGTTCTTACGTACTTTTCTGAAATAATGTTGAAGTTATTATAGAAATGTTACATGCTAGATTATAGGGAAGTGAACGCTCATAAGTTTATCCCAACAGCATTTAAATACATATATGCATATTAAAAAGCTGCAATATCAAGGATTCAAATATGAGTGAAAAAATAGTATTGTGACGTATAACTGTTCTGTACGGTTACGGGGTAAAAATCTGGCCCATTATTACATTATTATAAAATATTCATCAATAGTCGTATTCTTTACAAAACGTGTGACTTTCAACTCACAAATAAATCCCATTGGCTAGTGTAAATTATCATGTTATTATTAAGATAATAATTAAAAATTTCATTAAAATGCATTACCAAGTCATTAACAAGAAACATGTCAATTGCTAAACTTCAATAGTTTAAAAAGGCTGAAAGAAGAGTACAGTCAAACGACGAAACAAGATAGCAAAGACCAATGCCTAGATATTTAAAACGACAAAATTTATAGTATTGGCATTTAATAATTATTATCTCTCCAGGTCTCCTTACAATAAGGTATATCGATGTAACCAGAACTCTACAGGAAGTGAGGGAATGTGAACTGCTGTGGTACATTTATAATAAATTTATTATATATCTTCTAAAAATGATCTTCCAATATTTGTAACTTTACAAAGTGTTCGCGTCAAATAGGTAGAGATAATCGTCATCAGGCATAAATGAATTCTATGTTCAATGTTTCTTGTTAATGACTTGGTAATGCATTTTAATGAAATTTTTAATTATTATCTTAATTATAACATGATAATTTACACTAGCCAATGGGATTTATTCGTGAGTTGAAAGTCACACGTTTTGTAAAGAATACGACTATTGATGAATATTTTATAATAATGTAATAATGGGCCAGATTTTTACCCCGTAACCGTACAGAACAGTTATACGTCACAATACTATTTTTTCACTCATATTTGAATCCTTGATATTGCAGCCTTTTAATATGCATATATGTATGTCGGAGAAAAGGCTCCATCTTCGAACTTTCGACGAACTCGCGGTCACACCGAGCTCTTCTCTCTAATCAAAACTAAAAACTGACTCCCCCGTCAATCTATCCACCTTATATCCTGAAGGTCCCCACCCCTATCATTAGATTGGGTGTTTACATCCCACGACCGCGAGCACACCCGGTGTCCGTCAGGTAGCACCCCAAACCATATAGGGTCGGATCGCAAACACTCTCACCGAATACCAATAATAACAACAATAATAACACGCTACACTCCGACATGTATATAAATGCTGTTGGGATAAACTTATGAGCGTTCACTTCCCTATAATCTAGCATGTAACATTTCTATAATAACTTCAACATTATTTCAGAAAAGTACGTAAGAACCTGTTCCATTGATCTCGTATGTATAATATTTGTGCAGCTAGCTTTGTGTCCAATGAATTATCTGAAATTTATCTACAACTATCTGTGTCCAATTTCACAGTACGTCCTTACGTAGTCAGATCGCACACGAAACCAATTCGCCACAACAAGATTGGACACAGTTCTAATGTGTCCAATGTTATCGCATGCTAAACGGTCTGTGTCCAAAACTAATGTGTCGTATCGGCATTGTGTCCAATCTTGCTGTACGGAATGGACACTGTGTCCAATCGTGTTGTGTCCAATGATTTGTGTCCAACTGGGCGTGTGCGCAATCGGGTTGTGTGCCAGTGGGCATCACTCGCCAGTGCTAGATCATATAATAGGCAAACATGTAGGGACTTATGTACTTGGCCTCAATAATCTGATATCAATACTTTTTATTAGAGGAATACATAGCACACCTGTACTTGGCGTAGTTTTTTACACGTAAGTGTTTTTTGGGGGATATCCAGGTATGCTGTTGTACCCTTGCCTTAAAAGACCCATAAATCACTTACTTCTAGTTCAGTTTTGTGCATCCATTTTAGTACAAGCGAACTAGTATCAGTTGATTTTTTCCATTGTACAGGGTGCATCGCAACTATGTGATCAAGAAACTCGGTCGAATCTCGCGCCAAATACAGGCAACCCGCCGTTCGGTGCACGGCCCGCCGAGACTCTTTACTCGAAGCATCTCTTGTACCTGTGTTTCGACTCTAATATCTTATGAACGGCTGTATGTGCGAAAAATGTATTCATACATTCACTTCAGGAATCAAGGGTTCTGAATTGATTACCACCGAATTGAATACGATTAGTGTACAGGATTAGGACGTATTCACATGGCGAGCGAGATGATTTTATTTCAGGTCCGTCGTCGTCGTCGTCGTCTTCGCACGTCCATTGCCTTTTTTACATATTGGTACTTTGTATGGTGTTAGTAATTTACGAATACACAACACAATCAAATACTCTTTATACGCGAAGCTACCGTTCATACCGAATTTTCAGTAACTATAAGGGTGCTTTCACAACAGTATAGAATTATTAAGTTTTTAATAGCATTCATGTGGAGCGCGCGTGTATGGGTGTACGTAAGTGTGTGCTTCGATATAGTTTCTCGTATTTTAGATGACAGCTGTTAAAGATATAGGATGTCCAGGTGTTCCGCTCCGTAGTTTTTTGTACCTAGGTGCCGGGCGTGGAAATTCAGGGTATCCAGGTGTTCCGCTCCGTAGTTTCCTGCATCTAGGTGTCAGACGTGGAAGTCCAGGGTGACCGGGTGTTCCGCTCCGTAGTTTTCTGTATCTAGGTGTCGGATGTGGAAGTTCAGGGTGTCCAGGTATTCCGCTCCGTAGTTTCTTGTATCTAGGTACTGGATGTGGAAGTCCCGGGTGTCCAGGTGTTCCGCTCCGTAGTTTCCTGTATCTAGGTGTCGGACGTAGAAGTCCAGGAATGTGTGTAAGGCGCGCCCCCATTGGCGCTTCGCTCAAACTATAGTATCCTCTCTGATGTTCCCATGGCCTGAGGTACGTAAATAATTCAGCATACTCTCCTCTCTTACGTTTACCACACGGCCTCAAAAGCTGGACACCATTAACGACGCTTATATACATTGAACATTACATTTTCTTTAAAAATTTGTATGTCTTTATGCATTTCTAGAAAAAGGGACTTACAAATTAAATTGATATGCCAATAAACATTTTCGACGACGCAATATATTTTTCTGATTAGCAACATCATAATGCATTTACATTTTATATCTGTGACAATATAGATTTCAGTGCTTAGAGCTTCTATGTCCCGTTGAGCAACAAAAACTTATGATATCCCCCGAAAAACACTTACATGTAAAAAACTACGCCATGTACAGGAGTGCTGTGTATTCCTCTAGTAAAAAGTATTGATATGAGATTATTGAGGCCAAGTACATAAGTCACTACATGCTTGCCTATTATATGATCTAGCACTGGCTCATCAGTTTAGTTGTATTTTCAAAATTTCCTATAACGTTTTCACTACTCGTTTACATTACTACTGCTTCCAGTAGTTGATTACGATTTAATGGTTCTTTAATAATTAATAAAAGTTTAGCTGATTCCTTATCGAGTAATACTTGGCGGGTCTGTGCATTTCTTGACATAAATTTGCGTTCATTATGCCAGTCATCAAACTCAAAACCAATGTCAACTTTCTATATACAGCTTATTAACAATAACTCGTCAAAAATAATCACGGTAAAAGCTTAATAACAAACATGTAGTTTTAGGATACTATTAGTACGTTCTAAGTAAGTACTTTGGAATTCCTGGCACGGAACCGCCAAGTAGTACTCGATAAGGAATCACCTAATGTTTTATTAATTATTAAATGACCATTAAATCATAATCAACTACGGGAAGCAGTAGTAATGTAAAAGAGTAGTGAAAACGTTATAAGAAATTTTGAAAATACAATTAAAATGATGGGCCAGTGCTAGATCATATAATAGGCAAACATATACTGACCTATGTACTTGGCCCCAATAATCTGATATGAATACTTTCTATTAGAGGAATACACAGCATTTCTGTACTTGGCGTAGTTTTTTACACGTAAGTGTTTTTTTGGGGATATCACAAGTTTTTGTTGCTCAACGGGACACAGAAGCTCTAAGCACTGAAATATACAGGGTGTCCCAAAATTACCTGACCAACGGGGTATGGCGGTGTTCGGGAGGCACCACTGATCACGAAAATGACCTTCCTTTTTTCCGTAAGGTCATAGTTTTCAAATGGGAGCAGGTCAAAGTTGACCAATCACAGGAAGGCGTCAAGAGAAACATAGGCACCTGCGAACTCTGAGTTTTCTTCCCTCGCTTTTGTTTCTCGGTGGCTTCGGGCAGAATGACGTCAACCGTGGATATACCTATTGAAAACAAGAAACAAGCTAACGAGAAACAAAAGCGAGGGAAGAAAACTCAGAGTTCGTAGGAGCCTACGTTTCTCTTGACGCCTCGTTCTGATTGGTCAACTTTGACCTGCTCCCATTTAAAAACTATGACCTTCCGGACAAAAGGAAGGTCATTTTCGTGATCAATGGTGCCTCCCGAATACCGCCATACCCCGTTGGTCAGGTAATTTTGGGACACCCTGTATATCCGTCAATGGTGGGCCAGAGTCTGAGAGGTGCGGAAGAATTGAGCGTCGTGATGCCTACGAATTGCTATTACTTAATGTTTCAGGTCATTCGTATTATCGGGATCTTATTACTACCGCGATGCGAATATCCTCGGATGTATTAGTTACAATACATATTTTGTTATACAATATAGTATACGGGAGGGACCCAGATACGCACAGACCACCAACACGTGGTGAAACATAAGATGTTGAAACATAAGGTTTCAACACGGCTCGATAATGGAAAAGGTAACAATATATAGTTACAGAAACGAATGTGAATATGGTATGACATATGTCACCAGAAATATACAGTGAGTAACTTTAATATTCGGACACTATGCGATTTTTACTATATTACGTTATAACTTTATTTCTAACCAAAAAAAAAAAAAAAGATTAAGGATTATGATGACGTATACGCTTAATAAACAATAGCGTAAATTTTGTTTACATAACTTACAATAGTTGTTCAATAATACGGTTTAAATAAAACATTGTCCGATTTTCACGTTACTTTAATATTCGGACACTTTCAGAAACTACATATGCACGTACTTATTTTTCGGCTAGTTTTTGTTACAATACTTGTTTTAATATTTTGTTGGGTAGCCATCCTGCTTTATCACTTCTTGCAAACGCTGCTGCATATTATTAATAATTTTTTAAAAATATTCAGTACTCAAACTGTTCCATTCTTCTTTTAAACGATTTTTTAACATTTCTCTGTAAGATATTGGTGTTTTTCGAATTCGGCGCTCTAGTTCATCCCACACATTTTCAATGGGATTAAGGTCAGGTGATTGAGGTGGTGGTTGCAAAACTTTTGGGCAATTGTACAGCAAATATTCCTGCACAATGCGTGCCTTATGTTTCGGGTCATTATCCTGGTAGAACTTGAACGTATTTAAAATCCCCATTTTTGTAGCACTTCTGTGTAAATTGTTTTTTAATATGGTCATGTACAAATTTTTGTCCATAATCTTTTCGATGAAAACTAATTCGCCCGGTCCAAAAGTCGAAATACAGCCCCAGACCATTACACTGCAATTTAAATTTAAAAATCTTCGGCCGAGCGTAAAGCACGGAGGTGGCAGTGTAATGGTCTGGGGCTGTATTTCGACTTTTTTACCGGGCGAATTAGTTTTCATCGAAAAGATTATGGACAAAAATTTGTACATGACCATATTAAAAAACAATTTATACAGAAGTGCTACAATAATGGGGATTTTAAATACGTTCAAGTTTTACCAGGATAATGACCCGAAACATAAGGCACGCATTGTGCAGGAGTATTTGCTGTACAATTGCCCAAAAGTTTTGCAACCACCACCTCAATCACCTGACCTTAATCCCATTGAAAATGTGTGGGATGAACTAGAGCGCCGAATTCGAAAAACACCAATATCTTCCAGAGAAATGTTAAAAAAATCGTTTAAAAGAAGAATGGAACAGTTTGAGTACTGAATATTAAAAAAAAATTATTAATAATATGCAGCAGCGTTTGCAAGAAGTGATAAGCAGGATGGCTACGCAACAAAATATTAAAACAAGTATTGTAACAAAAACCAGCCGAAAAATAAGTATGTGCATATGTAGTTTCTGAAAGTGTCCGAATATTAAAGTAACGTGAAAATCGGACAATGTTTTATTTAAACCGTATTATTGAACAACTATTGTAAGTTATGTAAACAAAATTTACGCTATTGTTTATTAAGCGTATACGTCATCATAATCCTTAATCTTTTTTTTTTTTTTTTGTTTAGAAATAAAGTTATAACGTAATATAGTAAAAATCTCATAGTGTCCGAATATTAATGTTACTCACTGTATGTATACTGAGACGTTTCGCGATTTTTTAGGAGTAGCAATCACGAGAATTTTAAAGGGTTTGTGCACTGAGCAAGCATCTTGATGGGAAACAACACTTGATTTAAAAATTAAATAATCGTAATATATTCTCCTATATATTACATGCTAGAAATTCATTTAATTGCTATGTTATTATTTCACACACTCTTATAATCGTGTACAGTTTTTGTTATTGTACCACAGGCGACAAGAAGTGTATTTCTCTACCTTTTACCTATACTGTTTTCTAGGAATGGGAAAGAGATAGCTGAAACTACAATATAGCAGATTGCACAATGTGTTCGGAGACCGTAGGCCTGCTGATGATAGGGATGATAATGATTCAGAACCCACAGATAATCACAATGACCCTCGTTTGCTGAATCTATTACCTTTAGGATGGTTTTTACTCAGATAGCTACTAATCACAATGACGTTGGGATTTGAGTATTTTCAGCTAGGTTTTAGTAAAGTCGATCTGCATACATGACAGTTCTATTACAATAACTTCCATGGGTAAGTGGGCCGTGGCAGCCGTAGGCAACTGGGTCCGTGAATTTTAGGAGATCTGTGTGCAAGTGGGCCGTGGGCATCTGGGTCAAGGTATATTTCAATCCGTGCGCAAGTGGTCCGTGGGCAAACTGACCCTGCACATCTGGTTCCGTGGACAAGCGGTCTGTGCGCATTTAGACACTACTCACAATCAGACGGTACTACGTTTTCCGCTTGCTTTTTACATTTGTTTTTAACCCGTAAAATACATTAACTAATTTCACGCGACCGAGCAAAACTTTAGAACTTATCACTGTGATGCCATTATCGGATTCAAGAATTCTCTTATCCATTTGAGGCATGCAGTTTTCCTTATTGTTACTCACAATTTACTTGAAATTTAGTACACGGGGATTGTTGATGTCGTTGATTACGATTCCGTGCTAAAAAATCCCGATATTCAAAAAGGCGGATCCAATATAGGAGTTGAAAATATAAAAAGTTACCTGATTTTGATGAAAAGTAATTTATAATACAAAAAAAAACTTACGAAAAAATGGAAAAAATTCTGAAATGTACTTTAGGGTATCCTGCATAAATATCTAAATGGTCGTTTTGATTTTGTTGATAGTTTAGTCAGAAATGATTATTTTCAATAATAAAAGCTTATTTTAACGAATTGTTTAATTATAATTTTTTTGCAAATGGATATTGATCATTGCCCGCTTACCTCAAAAGTCCTTATAAAAAATGTACACAACATAAACTGATACGCATTATTTTATTGTTTTCGTTATTATGGAGTCAAAATTCAGCATTGTTTGCACTTGCTAAAACGTTATCAATCACAGGCCGAAAAACTAATGATAACATCGTCAAGATCGCGTTTCCTTAGTCGCTGTCAAAAGTACAGAGGAAAAATAGCCCTTTTTTGGAGGTAGTCGTGAGTCCTCGTGTAGATTTTATTTCGTGTTAACACGCTCGCTGCTGAGTGGCTGCCTCCGAAGCATGAAAAATCAGCCGGCGAGGGCACACGGAGGCGGCCAAAGGATTCGCTGCTCGATTCTGGCTCGAGGAATGTTAGGGTCTAGAGAAGGGATGGAAAACTGCCGATTTGATGCATTCTGGAATCGTGGGACCAGCGCGGATTGCTCTTGGTTCCTGCGGTCTTGCCACGTTATCAGCACGTACTCCGGAGTTCTTGGTCCTAAAGTTCTCTAATTCATGCAAACTTATGTTACTCTCTCTAATTTTATTGGATATTTTCTCTCTTAAATTTTATTGGATTAGACCCAGGAAAGAAAATTTGTATACAGAATAATCAGTACTCTGGTAAGAACTCTCAGTGCTGACCAAATGAGCCAGGTTTGATCTCTCTCTCTCTCTCTCTCTCTCGCTCTCTCTCTCTGCCTCTCTCTCTGCCTCTCTCTCTGCCTCTCTCTCTCTGCCTCTCTCTCTGCCTCTCTCTCTCTGCCTCTCTCTCTGCCTCTCTCTCTCTCTGCCTCACTCTCTCTCTGCCTCACTCTCTCTCTCTGCCTCACTCTCTCTCTCTCTCTCTCTCTCTCTCTCTCTCTCTCTCTCTCTCTCTCTCTCTCTCTCTCTCTCTCTCTCTCTCCCTCTCTCCCTCTCTCCCTCTCTCTCTCTCTCTCCCTCTCTCCCCGTCTCTCTCTCTCCCCCTCTCTCCCCCTCTCCCCCCTCTCCCCCTCTCCCCCTCTCCCCCTCTCCCTCTCTCCCTCTCTCCCTCTCTCCTCTCCCCCTCTCCCCCTCTCTC
>OZ020576.1:13609423-13684423 GCA_963971525.1 Cephus spinipes
GATCACATGCTGAGATCTCTCAAATTGGGATGACCGAAATTTCCAGATTTGCCTAGAACACTGTGATTGGTCCATCTCTCTAAGCACAATATCTGTAAATGATAAAGTGGAACTAATAAGCCAATTTCTATTAAAGACCTTGGATGAGCTGGCTCCGTTACAAACTACTATTGTGCATCGTTCTCCTGCTCCTTGGTTCACTGACTGTATTAGGGCTTCCATTACTGAAAGAAATCGGCTTCATAGGAGATTTTTACGTACTCGGAGTTTAGAAGATCTCTTGTGCTTCCGTATAGCTAGAAATAAAACGTACACCTGCATAAGGAAGGCAAAAAGCGAACACAACCGGGCTGTACTCACCTCTAGTCGGGATCCGCGGGTCATCTGGAGTCACCTTAGGAGACTGAGATTTGTTAGAGCACAAACACCTTTGATGACGAATCATTCGCTAGAATAGATAAATCGTCACTTTGCTCTGTCATTTCACACGCATAATGACAACTTAAATGCACTGAATATACGTCACTCTGATGGTTTTCATGACGAACGATTCTTTTTTGAGTACATAACTCCTGCAACACTCATTAGTGTACTCCAGGATAAGCAATCACGGGTCACTGGTCCTGATCATTTGTCCATGTATTACGTTGCGAAAGGACTGGATGTAATTTTTCCATATCTTCTGGAGCTTTATAACCATTCCCTAACTACGGCGCAGTTTCCAGAGATATGGAAGTATTCTTACATAAGGCCACTCCCGAAAGGTAGTGGGCCCCCGGCAGAACTCTCAGACCTTAGGCCGATATCATTACTATGTAGCCTATCCAAGCCGCTTGAGAGGATTGTTTACCTACAAATGTCAAAGTTTCTCAAGGAAAATGGTGGATATGACTTCCGTCAATCGGCCTATAGGGCGGGCTACAGCACTGAAACTGCGTTGATTAGACTTACCGATGATATTAGGTTTGCTGTGGATGAGCGCATGGTCACCATCTTAGTCCTTTTTGATCTGCAAAAGGCTTTTGACTCAATCTGTCACAAGAAGCTCCTTCAAGTTATGAAGGCTACTGGATTCTCAAACTCAGTATTACAATGGTTCGCATCTTACTTGAGTGGCAGGAAACAGGCAGTAATCGGGCAAGAAGGTGAACTCTCTTCTTTCATTCCCGTTACCTCAGGGGTTCCTCAAGGGTCAGTCCTTGGGCCATCACTCTTTGGACTCTATGTGAAAGATTTGCCTAGTGTACTAAGTTATTGCTCACACATGATGTTTGCGGATGATCTCCAAATATACTTACATTGGAAACCAGTTGACCTTGTTAGCTCAATTGAGATGGTACAAAGGGACATAGATGCGATATGCGAATGGGCGAGTAGTCAATGCCTAAAGATAAATGCTGTGAAAACTAAATGCATGATTATTGGCTCAGCGCGTTATGTTAATAAGATTGATAGCAATAACCTACCGAATCTGCGGGCAAATTCCGCTATCATCCCGTTTGTCTCCTCTGCACGAAATCTTGGGCTGTTTATTGACAACACACTCACGTGGAGCCTTCATGTCACACACACCTGCCAGCGGATAAACAGAGTGTTGTACATGCTCAAGGTAAACAGAACTGCACTCACTTTCGACTTGCGTAAACTTCTGGTATCATCGCTTATTTTTCCTATCATAGACTACTGTTGCCTTGTTTACGGAAAATGTGGCAGCGTTATCCTTCACAAAATCGAGGTAGCACTAAACTCTTGCGTTAGATTTGTGCTAGATGTGAGGCGTGATGAGCACATTACTCCGTACTACACCCAACTAGGTTGGCTAAAAGTTAAGCAGAGATTCATGCTCTTCCTGGGAACCATGTTGTACAAACTTCGTAGCACTGGCACAACATCCTACCTGTGCGACACACTTGCCACTACATCTAGCACTTTTCACACTACACGCAGGGCGCGCACTGACATCACTGTCCCGAAGCATAGAACTGAGTTCTACCGACATTCCTTCAGAGTGTCCGGTGCCATCTTCTGGAACTCCTTACCTGAAGAGATACGTGAAGCGTCGTCTCTCCTTGTATTTCGACAGCTACTGCGTGATTTCCTCGCTACGAGGTGAGAGCAAGACGTGTTTACCCTAGACGTGTTTACTCTGACGTTTAATCTGGCACTGTTCAGTAGGAACGGACTGTGTGTATGTCTGGGCTGAATGAGCTTAGGCTGAACTCATTTACTATTTACTATCCCGTTGTAATAGTTACTGGAATAGCGTCACTATATTTTGTATTTTTTGTATTACTCGTATTACTTTGTACCTTTCTCGGTATTTGTATATAAGTATATTTTGGATTTCTGTATATTTGTATTCACTCACATACGCTGTTGAATATACTTAATTTAGACCATAAGTTAAATTTAAGATTACTATGTAATTAGCTTTAGTACCTTCAATTGTTCTTGTAATTTTAACTTGTTTATCATCGGTCAACAGGGCTTGCTCCCTGATCGAATAAATTGTTTTCTCTCTCTCTCTCTCTCTCACACACTCACTGGTAGGTTCACATGGGAACATTCCGTACAGGGACCGTTCCCATGGACTTACAATCCTATGATTATTACTATCTTATTTCTAACTTATACTAAGGAGGAGCTAGGTGCGCGTAATACCTGATCGCAAAATGATAGGGCAGGGGCGTTTGGTGGAATTTTTGGGGTGTAGTTGCGTCGAACGTAACAATGGTTCACACTTCAATAGAGGATTTCATAAGGATCACACGTTATGTTGTGATCCCTGAGACCCTAGGTTATCATTGAGGATTAACAAATTATTTAATAACGAATTAAAATTCACTTTTCTCGTATTATTATGTGCAAAGCAAAATACATACGATCCTGAGAAGGGCGATATTGAAAAAGGTTCTCATTTTTCTAGCAGTCATTCCTTCCACAAACTTAATTAAGCCGTCATCCGGATGTCATCAGGTATGCCTCATAAAACGACCTCTATGAAAATCTGATCAGGTTCTGATAGTATATCAAGTATGCGTGACCAAAGTCAAATTCGACTAAAGTTTTGTAGATAACGAACACTTTTATACAGGGTGTTCCGAAATTACCTGACCAATAGGGTATGACGGTGTTCGGGAGACACCACTGATCACGAAAATGACCTTCCTATTCCCCGGAAGGCCATAGTTTTTAAATGGGAGCAGGTCAAATTTGACCAATCAGAGCGAGGCATCAAGAGAAACGTAAGCACCTATGAACTTTGATTTTTCTTCCCTCGCTCTTGTTTTTCGGTGGTTTCGGGCAGGAAGACGTCAGCCGAAGACATGCCTATTGGATGTCACTCGCTGAGAACAGAGGTTTTCAGTTAAGGAGGAATTGCACGTAATCCCAGCCAAAAGTTTATTCCAAAATCGTGAATGTAGATTTATGGCCATTCTATTACATATAATCTTTTTTCGATGATTTCAGAGATCGATCCTCTATACATTATCAAACAAAATAGGTTTATATGCTTATAAAAATAATTATTTCATTATAAAAATCGATGTTATTGATGTAGTCCGTAACATCCCCGGGAGAGTGTACCAATTGAATTGTAGATAACGAATCTAACCGCCATACAAATTTTATGAATTTCTCGATACGGCATTTATTAATATTCTTCAAGAAATGTGTAGAAATTTCGTTTTCGCATAAGAACCAATGTTCATTTTAAAGTTGAATATCTCTTTAACTAATCAGACAATTGTTTTCAAACTTTGCAGATCATTTTTTTTCATATTCACCTATAGCATATCAAAAATTCATGAATTTCTCGATATTTTGATTAACTGTGCAATTCCTCCTTAAACAGTCAAGCACTAACTGAAAACTGCAATATCCTATGATAATGTCATTTGACTTACACAGATATCTCTGTGATGTCTTACATAAATTATCCTGATCTTGCTTTTCTTCCATTGGTCTCCAGCGATTTTTGCTACATCCCGTTGATGAATCGGAATAAAATTCTAATGCATTGATGACTTTTCATAATTTATAAAGCATATTCCTTAAGAGTTTATATTCCCTGTGAGATATAATATAGATCTTCCGTAGTAGGTAAATCTAAAATCTATCTCCCGTTGAATTACACGTGGAAGTTGAATAACTCTTCGCAGCCGGAAAAAAAATTGAAGTTTTTGCTGCTGTGACTGAATCAATGTTTGCCTATCTCAAGGTGAAGCATGTATAATCCTCCATCGTCCTGACCGTATGATCCTCACAGCTAATAGCAAATCTATTTTCAGATTCCGTTTGGATGTCTATTCCCTTTCCTGGATGCTCGTGTACTTGTTCCGACCAATTTTCATGGATTTCTCCTTCGGATTAATTCAAACTGAAAGTTGAATTAATACTGACGTTCCAGTATCCCGATCATAAGCCGGAGTGTATGTTAAAAATGGTTAGATATGACATGAATTACTGGTGTATCAGTTTACACGATCCATATGAGATCCTTTTTTTTTATTGGGACTACTGTTATAATGGGTGCGTTCCGCCGACACAACCGGTGAAACAATAGTTGCGAGTGACCAATGATCAGTAATCAGTGTCTGCTGAACGACATTTGTGTATATCTGGCGGGAATATACAAAAAATGGATCCAGCATTACTAATTGCTTTGGATAGTGGGTTCGATTACAATGTAATCAAAACATTAATAGATGATTTAACAGAACCCATTAATAATGATTTAATAATAAGAGAACGCGGCGTTAGAGCCAAAAATGAAAATTATACAGAGGTTATAGTTCCTCTGTATACTACTCTGTATGATGGTCTTCCATCGTAGCGTGGATTGCATATACCGTATGATTATACTTATATTCACCAACATAAATTGCACTATTTGTATTATTATTATTATTTTGATCGGGTGCCGACATCTTGGAATACCGTTGAAGTGATCACTGATCCCAAATGTACCGTAGTTTCTTTCCGGTACAAAAAATGGCGACCGGTTACTAAACATGTTGAGTAAGTGGTAAGTAACCGGTTACGTTCAGAGTAAAATCTGGGGAAATCACTCACCGGTTACTCACCGGTTATGTCGGCGGAACGCACCCAATGAAGGATGAACGTCGGTATGTAGAATGGATCAAAAATTTCTCTGCAAAGGATCTTTTCCATATAATTCATACGGCTTGGACTCAAAATTCATCTGAATATGATAATATTCGTGCATTAGGGAAATAGAGCATTGCAGATCATTTATGGATCATCGATTTAAGTCATAATTACTGTAAGCGAAAGATCAATATAGATCAGTTTTTTATCCATCCAGGAGATCGAATTTATCCTTCGTAAACCTGAGCGTAATCTGCCGTGAAACGTGTAATTAAAAACTGAATAGTTTTACCACATCTAACAATTTTTACTGCAGACATTCAGTGATAATGTTAGAATTATTATTTCAATTCTCAGGATCCTCGTCGAGGTCCATTTCTTTTCCTGACTATCAGGGTACACTGCCATCGTATTCCCAGGACTCTTCTTCTCTTGAACACTCCTTCCTCAAGAAATGGGTATTCCATCGGCGCATTCATAACATGCTGCACCCATTGATAATAAAATATCTTATTGTATTGTTCATATTGGAAATAAATCTTGGTAAATAATATATCTTGGAACTTTATTGCAAATGTCTTTAGTCTTGCAATAATAACCTGAATTGTAAAATCAAGCTAGAAAAGCATACAAGGTATTTGATATTGATATCAACCACGCCAAGTTGCGTAATACTTGAAGGTGACAGATTTCGGATTTACCTACTACGAGAAATCTGTATTATATCTTACATGGAATATGTAGTCACCGAGAAACAAAAGCGAGGGAAGAACACTCAGAGTTCGTAGGTGCCTACGTTTCTCTTCATGCCTCGTTCTGATTGGTCAACTTTGACCTGCTCGCATTTAAAAACTATGACCTTTCTTCGTGATATTTGGTGCCACTCGAATACCGCCATACACCGTTGGTCAGGTAATTTCGGAACACCTTGTATAAAAGATCAGAAGAATAGAGTTTCTTCCAATCTTGGGATTTCGAGGCTGGTCCGAGTTTGAGACTATGACGCTGGGTTCCCAAGCTTGGTCAGTTTATGATGCCAAGGATTGGTCAAAGTCTGGGTTACCTAAGCTTAGTAAAAGCTAGGGACCCAAGGCTAGGTTCTAAATGCTTGGTCCAATCTTCGCATGCTAAGGCTCGGCATTTCAGAACTAGATCAAACCTGGCTCATTTGGTCAGCACTGAGAGTTCTTACCAGAGTACTGATTATTCTGTATACAAATTTTCTTTCCTGGGTCTAATCCAATAAAATTTAAGAGAGAAAATATCCAATAAAATTAGAGAGAGTAACATAAGTTTGCACGAATTAGACAACTTTAGGACCATGAACTCCGGAGTACGTGCCGATAACGTGGCAAGACCGCGGGAACAAGAGCAATCCGCGCTGGTCCCACAATTCCAGAATGCACCGAATCGGCAGTTTTCCATCCCTTCTCTGGACACTAACACTTCTTGAGCTGGAATCGAGCAGTGAATTAGGCAGTATACTTAGGAGTCTCATCAAAAGCAGTCACACTTTACTTTCATCAAACTTTGAGTCAAAGGCAAACTTAGTGCTAATCCATTGTGTTAGTCAATATACCTTAGGGCCTATCTCGTCTTCCTCGCCTTAGGGTCGAGCAGAAAAAACCAATCAAGAATCACGACAAGTTTTACCCCTTTTTGAACTGAGTGTCCTTGTGTATAACAACCACTACACTAGTGTCAGTGCCTACCCTAGCGGCCGGGACAAGGACCATCTTCGGAATTTTCGATTATATATTATACTATTTTCGGGGACTCGTCCCAAACAATCTGCCATATCTCTCTCTTGCCTTCACTAGTGAGTTCAGCATATTATTATTTTTCTTGTTCCTTATCATATTACCATACTACAACATATATATGACGGAGATGGCAGGGGAGATTCTCCACTCTCGGCCATTTCGGGCGTAAGTAGTTTCGGGAAGATTCCGGGCCCCTTTTCGATCACAGACTAACTCTCGTCCTTTATTTTGTCCTCCGATCACGGTCAAGAGTTCTCCTTTCTTCGCGACTCTACTCAAGTGCCGACCAATCCGGTAATCAGTGGAAGGTCGTAAACTTAACGCCTTGTATCAAACAAAATATTGTCAGTTACGACATATATATATATATGTATATTCACTCTTATGTTTAATCATACCGTCTAATTGTATACACACGACAGAATATCAGTTACACGTATGCAATTTCAACTCAACCATTGTAACACGAACAACACAAACCTGACAACAACACGAATTTCGGAGCGTTAATCGCATGTCATCAAATTTGAATCCGAAAGACAATACCGACCATACCGAGGCGCATTGTATCATTTGTAAACACGTTATACCATTTTATTATATCCATTATATCATAATAAATATTGCATATTATTCAACACACATTGGCATTGCTCAAAATCATTTCTCAAGTACCTAAATTTTTCCTTTTAATACATATACACATATATTTTTGTCAATGGGATACTTTGGAGTCTTTTTCTTCAACAAACACGCTTATTCGAGGTCTTTTGGCTATTTTGGGGTCGGACCTCAAAGTTTTTCCAGCGTAATGGCTGTTTTGAGGCCCATAAAGGTGACTCTCACACCGAATTTGTTTATAATTTTTTAATTGTTTATAAAATTTTTTATGATGTTAGGTTAGGTTAGGTTTCGCTAGGTTAGTTTAGCAAAGAATTCCACTGCTGTCACACCCCAAAAGTTTAGTTTTTTTTTTTTAAAAAAACATTAGCTTGCAGTTTTGACCCCTTAATGCTTCGGGTCCCGAAAGTATCCCGTGGGCAAGTTTATATATATATACATATATATATATATATTTATATATATATATTTATTTATATATGTTTATGAAGGGGTACTTTGCGGGTCCAATTCGGAGCTCTAATGGTATAAATGGGGACCTTTGTTACATAGCGGGACGGTCCCCGTGTTATTCTAGATGCATCGGCAAAAGTTGGGTCTGGTCCTCCTAATTCACTATATGTTTAATGTACCTCTTGGGGACCGAGGTATCACATAGCAAATGGTGAATACGGATACCGGTGTACATATTGCGAATAAAACATTTTTAATGGACCGCGTAATAATTTTAGTAATGCTAGTTGATGTCATTTTCATTGACTAAGTATGATGTGAAAAGTAAAGACGTGGGCAATTCTAATAATCACAACCGAGTTTACATCCGTAATTCATCGGTGAATCTTTTTTCTCGTTGTGTATTTTCATGGTACATTGTACACAGAATCTAGCTCTTGAGTCATAAAGGTGATTGCAACGGCCGAGTATTTAATTTAGGTGTCGATCCCCGTAATCATCCTTACAACGGTACCGATGTTTACCATCACATTTGAAAACGAAGAACGGGTTTTCATCCGTTCTTCATTCTTACAAGATGCGATTATCAATTCTGGTGAAGATTCCTCCGCGCAGTCATACACGATTGTTTGCCTTGCGATGTTACAACAAAATGTCTCTACCATGTCAATGTCAAAATGATCATACAACTTGATCGATGATCCACTTTGATTACGGTTGCATCGATTCACAGTCAACCAGAGCACGAACGAGGAGACAATAAGGCTTTTGAAATTTCAAATTTTTACACATTATCCTTAGACAAGGACTATTCTTTACTCGGAAGACCACAAAATCACGCAACTATGAAATAAAATTGGTATGCAACTTGCGTTTTTCAAAATTCGACAGTAAAATTAAATTTTGTTGTTTTCTATTGTAATGGTACATGTGGGGACTAATTAGTGTGTCAAACGGTGCTTACGGGGTCTTATCTATTGTTTGTAGAGTCGGTTCTCGCAATTACCTTTAAAACACTGTGATTGGACCTAATATGTACCATTACAATAAAGCACGAAGTTATACAATTGTCGATAAACTATAAGTTACAAAAGCTAAAAATCACTTGTGTCCCGTAAATTTGCAAATCTTAGGTCTTCTGGTCAAAATGATAATTGTCATGAGAATTCCATGTCCTGATCAATTTAGGAAATTCTGGAAATACTTCAGCATTGCTATCGACTTATCCATGCTCTGATTGACTATGAATCGACACAATCCTAAACAAGTTTGGTTGCTTGACCATTTCGACATTCCTGTGCTATAGGCATTTGCTAGTAACGTTGCAAGCCAAACAATCTTGCATGACGGTGCTGAAGATTCTCAACCAGAATTGATGATCGCTTATTTGCGAAATTCGTGAATGGAAATAAGAAGAATTTTTCGATACGTAATGGTACATGTGGGTACCATTTCTTATGTTGTAACTGTGATTCTGGAGACTGAGCCTTTGTGCTCAGTGTCGGTCCCCGTAATCATCCTTACAATATAAAGACGGTGCCGATTTGCACCCTTACATATTAAAAAAAATTTTGTACTTTTTATGTAATTGCAATAATTACATACTTTTTTTATAATATACGACGAATGTGAAGGATAATTGTTGGGACTAAAAATATCGTTTCAACGGTACTTTTGAAAACTGCATTTAATACATAGAAATGCGCACAGTGTTTATGAGAGTCTGTCTCTTACCGAATGCAGAAGGATATTTACGTATTTTTCGACGCGTTTGTACTTTTTGTGTGAGGACTACGGTGTCGTGTGGTGGTAATTCAATATGTTCGCTCTAGTGCTATTCGACGATGACGTATAGTATATCTGCAAAGAGACAGATATAAATACCAAAGGAGACGTATGTAGACGTATGTAGCGACAGATCGACGATCTAGGACGTCGTCTAATCATGAATTCGCACGCGAATTCAGTTTTTCAAGTCAAAAAACATGTACGTAAGGATTCTCAAGGAAACATACTCTAGATTTCCAGCTTGATTTGCGAAAATGTTAATATTGACTAATAAAAATAAATTATTTAGTTTTAGAAGAGGAAAATTCTCAAATCATTTCAACGAAAAATTTACTGGAAGAATGTAAATGTATCACTCTCAAGAAGTCAGTTGAAAAGGGAGGAAGCGAACTGCGACGTTCAAACCGATTCATCGGTAGTATTTACAAACGAGTTGAACCTTCTAGCCCATAACCGTCCAAGTATATTTAGGTGACTTCCTTTAAAACAGGATATTAATATGTTTCGGACCCCACATGCATCCTTACACAACAGACATTGGTACTAGCATTCACCTTTCTGCTGAGAAAGAAATAAGTGTACACTGGTTACGAACGGTCTCGAGATACACCCTTACGTGTCCAATCTCGGTACCCGTAAGTACTTTTACGATTTACGCATCTACACTTAATAAATGCATTTGAAAGTTTTGAATACATTAAAGAGGGTTTTCTCCTTATTGAGCCATGTTGCCAAGTATATTCATGTGATTTCCAGAAAACAGAATATTAATATGTTTCGGGCCCCACATGTCGTAAGTCGTAATGTTTAGTAGATCATAGTGATGGCGCTGCAAGACGATTCTATACTGTAACATTGATTGTATCAATGGAGCATGTCATATAGAATTGCGCTTACATCTTCGTTACGATAATTCACTTGACATCAGAAAGAAACAAATGTAGCACGTCACAATTATGGCCGAATTTCGGAAATGGAGTCCCGGAAGTGATATGTTGCAAAAATATAAGTTAGGATACGTTGGTCCTGACATATCCCCTTATATGATAGACATTGGTCCCCGTATGTACCTATATACACTCCAACTTAATATAATTAATATAACCAATAATAAGGAAGTTAACAATACTCTTTCATCGAGTACCGCATATTTAACACTACTCATGCAGCGTTAAAATAAGCGAAACATAAGATTTCCCAATATTTTTATAATTATACAAATTTAAAAACTTCGAACTATTAATAACTTTAAATATTATCTTGCATATTATTTCCTGAAATAGTTGAAATAATTATTCCGGATGCATTAGTCGATCATAATTAATCAATAGGTAGATTTTTTCATTCATTCTCGGTATGAATTTTTATGGTCCTGACATTTAACAATTTGTTACTAATAATACTAGACCCAAAATTAAACATTATATATCAGGAATTAATTTTCTTAAATATCTTTCGAATATGCGTATACATTTTGCAATAGATGCAATTTTCAGACTTCTAGGCCAAACGTAAAGGAATGTATACTAATGTAAACCAATGAAAAATCGGACCCAGTATCTACCTCTTCATAAACATATATATATTTATTTATATATATATATATATACATATATATTGTGACGTGATTTTTCGAATCACGGTCCCAAGGCCACCGATACAGATAACGTTCTCGATTTCTGGTTCCCTTCGAGTCGCCATCCTGCTTAGAAGCTACGCTCTCGGGTTGATTCGCATAGATATGTCAAGGCTCTCGTAAGATGTCGTCATGGTTTAGTTGAGGTCGAGGTACTTGAATCTGCCGTGGGGAGATAGTCTCAACGTACCGACTTGTCCGGCAGAGGAGAGTACCCGACGGAGACGTCTCCACGGACCGGCAGAAGCCCGGATGAAATACCGGCGCCCCGCTGGAGATGGGCAAAGGGCTGTAAAGCGGGCGGAGATAGTTTTGATACGTTTAAGGGCAGGAGAGGAACCTCCTGCCCGAGTTAAGGATGTGGTGCCCAGCTGTCGCCCGATACCCTGGGGAAGCGGCCTTAGAGGATCTCCAGAAATTACGTACCGATTCGTTAAGGAACGCTCTCGATTTGGTTTAAAGGGACGACTCGAAGGAGATAGAAGAGTTATCGGTTAAAAGACTCTCGACCAATCAGAATGATTAGTTCTCGGATTTGACTATTGTCAAAGCAGGCTGTCTCGGGGCACGGACCGAGGTGTCACGGGCTGGATCGTGCTCCCGTGCTATCTGTTGATAGTTTTTCTTGCCGTGTTTCGCTACGGTATAGCCAGTTCTCGATTTGTACAGTTCTCGCGTTGTTCTCGCAATATCCAGGCAATTCTATGAATTCCTGTGAGTGCTCCGGAGGTGTAGTGCTGTGCCTTAATGCAGTGCTCACCAGAGTGTCCTTCGGATACAGTTCTCGACCTCCACGGATTAGCTGCACCAGCTCCGGTGAGGACTCCCAATTTATTAATTGGTGAAGGGATCTCGATAGATATTTAAGATTCGCTCTGATACGTTCTCGGTTCGTCGCTCTCTGTCTCTCGCACTAATTGCCGGACTCTTACTCCGACCCTCTCTACCTCAAACCTAGCAGCCTGAGCGGCCGTGCATTTCCGTGACCGTCCGCTCCCGTTCGTGTATCTAGTTGCGTTTGCTGATTTTACGCGACCCCAAAGGTCAGCACCTACGGTTGCGTTTCTCAATTTTACGCGGCACCAAAAATCGAAAGGATCCGTTAAGCTATCGCCTCGTCTGATAGGTTCCGTCAGAGCTCTCGTTTTGGTGGAGTTGGGCCCGTTCCACCCCAACTCCCAGTTTATACCGGCTCGTCAGTTCCCGGTGGAAAAAGAATTGGCTGGCGCCCGCCTGGCTTGCGGATGCACGAACGATGGGTGGACGGCCGAAGGTAACGTAGGTTGGTTCTCGAAGATAGTTCGTTCTCGGATGTTTGCTTTCGGTGTCGGGTCAAGAAAAAGAAATGCGATACAATATATACAATATACAGGGTGTTCGTTATGAAACGCACTGTAGTAACATCGTTGCATTCTTTGTCAAATTCTAATGAATACGTATATTTTCATTTTTTATTTCATACATAAAAATCTCGAGATAATCAAAGTTGAAGTTGCAGTAATGCGACCAATCAGAGCGCGTTTAACCGTTCGGTCAATAACCAGGTACCCTGGTATCCATTTCAGTTTGCAATGTAGAATTTGTTAACTTCCCCTGAAAAAAAGTTTTTGAACGCTCGGATCCCCAGAGTTGAAGTAGTTTGACGTCAGTTTTTCGTTATAATTTTTTTTATTCATTCATTTAATAAAAGTAATTAACTATCAAAGTCGATACTTCCTCCGTTCAATGACCGGGTACCCGGGTACTTACTTAGGTTATTATGTATGAAAGCCGGGTTTATACACACTAGAAAGACCATTTATTAAAGTATTTATGTAACTTGACTTTTTAATAAATAATCAACAATATAGTTTGTAATTTCCTTGAGTTAAACAATTTTTATTATAAACAATAGTAACGGTAGTAGGTAAAAAAATATTCAGTTTTTTTATTTTAGTTATTTTTTCTTTTATTTATAATAGTACAGTGGCATGTCAAAAACCAGGTAAATTTAATTATTTTGTACACTCCTGACATGTCGTGGTTGAAGTAGAATGTTCATCACAAATCGGAAACTCACATACAGTGCATAAATTCCGAGTTTTGCGACGTTTTTTGAATTCGTTCTGGACACAAGCATAGCATACATCAGTAATCTTTTTTCTGCCCGTTGAATCGAGCTGTGCCTGAGGTATTGAAGATCCAGATGCTGTTGGCTGCACATATGGATTTATAGCTCTACCAAAAAAACTTTCAATCACCACTTCCGTTGTGAAATGCCTCATGATTTGAAGATTATGTGAACGACCTTCGACGAATGGAGTACACAGCTCTCTGCCCAGTTGCCGATAAAATAATCGTCGTTCATACGATTTTTTCGGAAGCACTTTATTGTTCTCATAATAAAGAATATATGCAGCAAGGCAGGCGACATCGAAAATATTGTACAAAAATGCTAGAGGCCACCTTCGAGTTGATCTTTTTGTAGTATATCTTCCAAGCATTTTATCCATCGTGTCCACTCCAGCTTTTGACCAGTTATAAAATTCAATAATTTCCGGGTTTTTTTTTGCACCATCACCAATTTTTGCTTCCTGATGCATTGATGATAATATAATCACTGCCTTCTTCTTCTTTGGTACATAACTGCACATAGTTATATTTTCATGAAAGCCAAACACAGTGGATAATTCTTCTCGTGTTTTCAATGCAACCATCGCTGGTGGAATGTACGTTTTATTTTTCTTCAAAGTGCCAACAATTGTTAAATCCCTGGATAGTAAAAATTTTGCCAATGGCAGAGTAGTGAAGTAATTATTCATTGTAATGTTTTCCCCGGATCCTTTGTACGGTGCCACCAAGTCTTTGACAACTCTCTCACCAAAGTTTTTCTCACGACCGGCACTCGACTGTCCAGTATAAAGCTGTCCACTAAGTGGTTACGAATTTTCAGCATTACATATATATCCACCATACTTGGATTTACATTACATTACATTCCATACTTGGATGGCTTTGATGGAATATACTGAGTGAATTTAGTTCGACCTCGGTATGGGTAAAGTTGCTCGTCGGCTGTCAGGTGCTCTGTTGGCTTATAATTTTTTGCCAAATTACTATTCAGCATTGTCCAAATGTACCCGACGATTGTTGGGTTTCGCTATTGTTATTTAAAATTCCACGAAGTTAACTGTAACCGCTTAGCCAACTGGCGCGCAGTAGGTGGGTACCCGGGTACCCGGTTATTGAACGAATGGTGAAAGTTTGGTTATTGACCGGACGGTTAAACGAAGCGTAGATGACGTCGCGAGTCAGCCCGCAAGGCTTGCTTACACTAGGCCAATAACACTAAGAGTATTGTCGTAGTGTCCCTGTTTATCTGCATGTAATTGAGTGAGATACAATCGCTCGCTGTAACGTCACTGAATTTCAGAAGGTACCCCTTACTCCTTATAATGTCTATTCCTTTAATGCGACAAGATAGTTGTACCAACGTATTACGTTTCGAGTGGTCCTGAAAAGGACCGATTTTGATCTACGCATGACCGAGCTTGGATCTGGACATGCTGATCTGCACATTTTATCAGGATGTCGCCGATTAGGATACCTAATTACATATACTTGCGCTGTTTGTGTTTGGTTCCCATTACGTTGGGCTAACACCCAATACATGTCGCAATATTCTCTCACAGAATAATACTCATAATGCGATCTTGTAGTCGAAACAACATAAATCGAACTGACTGTCTCTGCAATATGAAGCGAAATAGATTGTAATTTGTAAACAGTAATAAGTCTACTGCTGCTGAATGACTTGTTTACAAATTACAACTTATTTCACTTCACATTACGGACACAGTCAGTTCACATTATGAATAATTATTCTATGAGAGAATATTGCGACATGTATTGGGTGTTAGCCCAATGCAATGATAGCCAAACACAAGCAGTGCAAGAATATACAATTAGGTATCCTAATCGGCGACATCCTGATAAAAATGTTACGTACTCTACAATATTTACTGTTTCAGAATAATCATTATCATAGAAAATGCATGTAATTGTTGCAGATTAGCATGTCCAGATCCAAGCTCGGTCATGCGTAGATCAAAATCGGTCCTTTTCAGGACCACTCAAAACGGAATACGTTGGTACAACTATCTTGTCACATGAAAGGAATAGACATTATAAGGAATAAAGGGTACCTTCTGAAATTCAGTGACGTTACAGCGAGCGATTGTATCTCGCTCAATTACATGCAGATAAACAGGGACACTACGACAATACTCTTAGTGTTATTGGCCTAGTGTACGCAAGTCTTTCGGCCTGACTCGCGACGTCATCTACGCTCCGTTTAAACGTGCTCTGATTGGTCGCATTACTGCAATTTCAACCTTGAATATCTCGAAATTTTGATGTATGAAATAAAAAATGAAAATATACTGCGACGATATTTCGCTCGTCGGCAAAACCAAACGCAATAAAACCGGAATTCGGGAACGGAAGTGGTCTCGGCAAACTCAAAAAAATCGTTGGGCGCCAGATACCCTCTAAGGAGCACCACGAGCTCTGGGCTCGTTATCTATACCAGACAGATCGCGAGAGATTATCGGTCCGGGGTAACCAATTGCCACCAGGCAAACTAAACCTAAATGAGCCACCAGGCGAACTAAAACTAAAGGCACCACGGCCACGCAAAATCAGATAGGGGCACCACGGCCAAGAAAAGATACTAACGTAACTAACCTAAAGGCACCACGGCTACTCAAAACAGATAGGGGCACCACGGCCAAGAAAAAGAATATCAAACGTAACTAAACCTAACGGTTACCCGGAACTCCGAAGATTTTACTAAATTCGACCACTATCCGTCCTCGGGCACGCCGCTTCGGAGGCTAGCTCGTCGGAAGCGTCGCGGCGTTCAAGAGGTTAGGAAGGAACAAACTCGGCCAAGGACTTAGAGGAAAGTAAGACGCAAAACTACAAGAAAATAATTAAAAGTAATTAGTTAACGTACCAGAGCTGTATTAAGCAAACAAAATTCCAAATAGTCAATAAACTCAATAGCAATAGTACAAAAGCATTAACTCAGGCATTACTGAGGGTGCGAGCGAAAGCCAAGCATAAGGTTACAAAAGTCTTAAAATTAAGGTACAATAATCAATATCCAAAATCGGAATCTATACAATGCAAAAGAGACAGAAGAAGCCCCAAATAGAATTTCGGAAATTATATACGCAGCATCCTTAACGGAAAGTAACGAGTGAAGGCGCTACGCGTGAGCGCGCACGCGAGGAAGAAACGGGCACGCGGGCTCGATACTTCTACAAGACGCAATCCCCGGAAACTAAAACGGTCGGAAGAATCGCATGACTCGGAATAAACTAACAAATTCGTTTTGTAAATAAAATAACTAAATAACGAGAATGACAAAAAGTCGGAACGCCAGGAACGGCAGAGGAACGGCAGCGGAACGAACTGCGCGGTTCCAATTCTCGCACGCGTGAAATTATAACCGCGGTCAGCAATCGTAATACGAAAGAGTCACGCAAAAGAAATTACCGTTACGGAAGAACCCGAAAAAGGATAATACGTGCGGGTTCGTTAACACCACTACGAAAATCACGAACACGAAAATAGCACAATAATTAGAAATGTCACAATAAATTAATACAGAATATGACACACACAAAAATATATCACAGTTTGAAAAATATAAAATATTAAAGCGAATATTTAATTATGGTTCCCCGACAAGACGTTCTCGGAACAGATAGTACAATTTCGAGACCGGCTGAAGGCTCGGCGTCGAGGGACGTAAACACTAAGGTCGCCTCGAAGGGCGCCTGGCGCGCGACGTCAGAGGGACGTGCGCGACACGTAAAATTCACCAAAAGACTCCCAGCGATAGAAGGCAAAGATACAGTAAGGTTTGGCAACGATAATTAAATACGCGAACATCAGCAATAATTCACAGAAAGTCCAATAGAAAATATCGCACACAAAAACAGAATTATGAAAATCGGAAACATAGGTCGCAAATCCAAGCGTGAAACAAGTGAAAAGATTTAGTTAATTCAGCCCAGTTAACGCAAGGAAAATTATAGAAACAGTATTAATAGATGTAATCAGAATAAATACGGCGTGGGCTCGCCACTGACTTTAACGGAACTTAAAGTTCGGAAATCTCACAATAACTAGACTAAAATCAGAAAAATAATACTTTTACGGCAATCGATATCTCATAGCAATATGCACAATATAATAAATCGGCAGCGAGAGAATCTGGCTGAAGAACAACCAAGCCGGTCAACCCGGGGTCAAACGTTCAAACAGGCGGATTCCCACGTTTCCGTTAGCGAAGATTCCAGAAAAATTCGTTAATTACAGAAAAGCATAAAGCATAAATCAGATAAGAAAACACAAAATCGGAAAACTCAAAAAAATATCACTACTAACGGCACTATCGTCCTTTATAATATATTAGGCGGAAAGACATTCGCCCGATAACGACAGAGAGAATTCGTCACCGGCTAAACGGACGGTTTAGCCGTGCACGTGCCTACAATCTTCAATATAACAAAAATCAGAAAGTCTAAAGGAAAGCGAAGGATCTCACCACAATAGAATAGGAATAAAACGTAAAACGTCAAGCTCAAAAGCGTCAGCCCTCACGGCACAGAACACGTTCGCTCAATATATATATCTCTCTCTTTCTCTCTTTGGCCTGGCTCGTGATAATTCGTAACGCGTGACAGCTCTCTCAACTCTTCGCACGACAATGATTTATCGATCCACGATCGTTGGCGAGCGGGCGTAGGTGAGGCGGGACGGCACCGGAATCGGACGTACGTTGACGAGGATAGCCGAGCTCTCCCGAGCATCGACGCGCAGCGACGGAAGCGGCCGAACGGAATCGAGCGGCGATCCTGACGGCAGGGTCCTCGAAGCACGCTGGGCCTTGCGGGTTGAGGAGGCGCAGGCGGCTTCTCAGCCGGACGGAGGCGCTGTCATGGGCGATCGGCGGGCCTTAGGCGGGCCAGGGAGGAAAACCTCATCTCCCTGCCGGCCGTATCGGCGGCGGATAGGCCCAGAGGGCAGCCCTCGCCGGCCGACGGAAACGGCGGAGCTCCCTCCCAGGTGCTCCAGGGCTTCTTTCGGCGTCGTGGCAGCAGCAGGATCCCGGCGACATCCAGGTCGGCGGGACCGGCGGGCATCTCCTGGTCGGTGGAGGCGGCCTGCATCCTGGTCGAGTTGTCCCTCGCACCAAATTCTCCAAAAGTGGCATCAAACAGCCATACGATAACGTCATAAAATCCTCAAAAATCTCCACGGCGACGGTCCTGTCCTCATGCCCGTAGTTCGATGTCGAGAGGCTCGAGCGAAGAGATTGCATATAACGTAATAGAAGCAAAATAATAATTAATCGCAAGAAACGTAATCGGAACTGACAACAAGGACGATAGTGGACGTTCACAAACGGAAAACTTAAGAATAGCGTAGCATACGGAATTTCGCTGGTGGATTGTCGTGCGGAGCTTAGGTAGCGTGGAAAAAACAGTTTATTAATTTTTGTGGCGAGATTTGGAAGAATCACGTCACAATACGTATTCATTAGAATTTTACAAGGAATGCAACGATGTTACTACAGTGCGTTTCATAACGAACACCCTGTATATTGTAACGTGGCGTCCGTGGGACGGCCAGTTACATAAAAGCAGAGGGGTACGGAAAGCCGTGTCGCCGACGAAAGCCGCCAAGAGAATGCCTATGACGACGGAGGTTCGAGGCAAGGGGAAGCCGGGAAGAGAAACCGGCACCGCCGAGCCCGGACTTCGGGCGGGCTCGGATAAGATCGGCGCCGCCCGGAGACTGGCGGGCTGTGAGCGCCGAAAAGCGAAGAGCGGACCGAGGCGAGAGATAGCGCACGAGTGCGGGTGAACTCGGGATTCTTCGGGAATCCTCGGCCGGGGGCCGAAAGGGGGGCCACTTCATTGTGGGCCGCGGAACGGGGATACCGAAAATCGGCGGATAAGGTATCGCGATTTTGCTGGTTTGAGTGTGGTGAAAGTGGGTGAGCTTTGCAGGATCTGATGGACAACATGGCTTTTTCCCGGACGGCGATTCAGAACAGACTGTGGTATGGACCAAGTGGAATTGGGAGGAAGAGAAGCCGGAGGAAAATTGCCAACCACGACCACCCGAGCGACGAGGAAGAAAGGTACGGTTCACCGGAAGATTCGGTAAGTGAAGTTTAAACAACCGCCCCGGAGCCATGCAGCCGGGGATGAAGCGCATCCGCCGGTGCATTTTGGCACGAGGAGTGGGGGTTGCCGGCCTCGCCACGTGTCCTGGCGGTTGCAGGTTCGAAACGTCCCCCGTCAACCGAGATGACCTCCGCGACCGCGTTGTGGATTAGAATGGCATAGAGCCGCGCTCGTATACATCACCCAACTGTACTCGTTTACCTAGGCAAAATAAAGGGCCATTGTTGGAATTAAATCCCACCGTGATAGTTATTGCCAAAGAAGCCGGCTGATTCCTGTAAATACTCGCCGCCCTCACGTTCCCCTCTACCATGTCGGATTAGGAGCTAGCGGGAAGATCCGGTCGAGAAGAATCCCGGAGTTGACGTGCCGCGGATTAAAAATTAAAGGCCCGACGAATCGGGCTGGTGCAAGGATGCATCTGGCGCCCAAGGGATCCGCGGAATGCCACGTTGGGGTCAGAGATAGAACGTAGGTCAGGAATTGCGTTACAATATATATACAGGGTGTCCCAGAATTGTTTTTGGATCGGAAAGTGGGCGATGCCTGGATGTGCCCTAAGTACCCTCTCGCAAACCGTTTGCCAAAATTCGTAATAGTTTTTAAATGAGAAGCATTTAAGTGCGACCAATCAGAACGAAGGATTTCCGCGGATTCAGTCGCGGATGTCAAAGATAGCTGCTTTGCAATAGCTTCCCACAAATTCCGCGCTTAGCAATTGTTTCATAGCCCGAGCTGTGACACCGTGTACCGATTTTCGTCTGGCTGAATGCGTATTCCGAAACAATTGCCGATCGCGCGTTGCACGTATAGTTGCTGCGCCAGCCTAAGTTGATTTCAGTACGTTATGATCAGCCGAGGATTTATTTGTTACGTCCCACACGTCTGACTCCTAGAGGAAATACGTGAAGGGCGAACTTAAGGGGGGAGCCTGCTTTAGAGGCTCCAAAAAATCGATTTTTTCGAGAATTTTTTTGGGAAGGAAAGAAATATCCGATTGAAACGAAACTTTCAGGGTTTATTATTGTATATTTGAACAGTCTTCTCAAATTTTTTCATTAGGATATATTTCATATTATGCCTGGTACAAGCATTTTGCCGAGGCGCGTCGAGTGTGCATTTGTCCTGCGGCGGGAAAGATGCAGGTCGCAATTTCCATCTGAAACAAAAAATTCAAAAAGAATTATATTTTTGAATAGTATAGCTTCTAGTTAAACCAAGAAAATTCAACAAAAAGTGAAAAATTCAACAATTCCTCGCAAATTGAAAAAAAATTTCACTTTTTTGGGAAAAAAATTTCACATTATATTGTTTAAAAAGTGGGTTAATCTTAACTTTCTTAAGGTTTTTTAGGTTCAACTAGAAGAGAATTTAATCCCGAATACAATGAATTTTGTCCCGTTTCGATAGGACATTTACTTTTTTCCCTATCTTTCCCGCCAATTAGGAAAAAGCGTAAAAATGAAAAACCGAGAAATCGCGCGTCAAAGTTTTCGTATTCAAAAATTCGTAATTTTCTTGAACTTACCACATTAATATGCTAATCAGCGATTCCTGGTCCATAGAGTTGCCCTTCAGACTCTTCAAAAAACTGGTTTTCGTCCATATGCTCGAGTCTGCGGGCTGTTCTGGCCTCTTTACTTGACAATGAAGCGCGCCTGTTTTCTCGGGTGATGCGCTCCTTGTCGGCTCTCTCGGCAAAATTGTTGCATTGCTGTCCAATTTTCAAATCCAGTAACTGCATGGTTTTCAATGCTGCACTGTAGCCTTCATTAAACATTCCTCCAGCGATGTAAGCAGCAATCTCAACAATTTTAATGCCTGAGTGAAGGTGTTTAGGCGTCATGCGCCACACAGTGGAATTGAACGACTCGTTCGCATTTTGTGTGTGTCCACCCAAACACCTCGTTAGCAGCTCGTCCTTCGATAATTCCTCGTACACAGGACGAATGTGCTTCTCGACATGTTCGTCAATTAGACGTGGCGGATGTTTAAAAGCAGCCAGGGTGTTTGTCGCTTCAGCTTTGCGCCAGTCACACCAGCTTTCGGCGCCTTCCGGGCAATTGTCGTGGCGAGGTAATTCATCTGTAGAGCAATAATGATCAAGTGTCGCCATTATTGCATTTTTCATACCTTCTACAGAATTCAAGTTTCTTCGAATCGCCAGACCGTAATAAGTTGTTAATTTTTTTATTAAAGTCTCGGTGAGCCGCTTCTTTCCACCGAGCTTCTCTTGTTTCCTCTTGTTGCGGAGACGAGTACCCATGCGCTTTTGTACATGTCCCACGTACTCGTTTTTAGTCACTGTGCACTTGTCGCCGTATGGATCACTGTTCAGGATGCCAAGAAATGTCCGAGCGATCCGGCCGCTCGTATACCTGCTCGACGCTTACTCACTATTTCTTCTGTAACTCCGAAAATATTTCGAATTTGCTTATAAAATTTTAGGGACACATTCTTGGATAGTTTAGGAAGACATTTATGCAAAAAAAAAATCGATTTTTTGAAGCCTCTAAAGCAGGCTCCCCCCTTAATTATTTTTGGGATTCTTACCACCTTAAAATGCTTACGCACACCCAACTGTTTTCTGCTGCTCTTTACGTTAGGTCAGAGCGATGACCGTGGTCGAGATATACAGGGTGTCCCACAATTGCTTTTGGACCGGAAAGTGGGCGATGCCTGGAGGTGCCCTGAGTAACTTCCCACAAATTGTTTGCCAAAATTCGCGATAGTTTTTAAATGAGAAGCATTTAAGTGCGACCAATCAGAACGAAGGATTTTCGCGGGTCATAGCAGCGTGGTGGGAAGTACACTCGCGGATGACAAAGATCCCCCAAAAAACACTTACGTGTAAAAAACTACGCCAAGAACAGGAGTGCTGTGTATTCCTCTAATAAAAAGTATTGATATCAGATTATTGAGGCCAAGTACATAAGTCATTACATATTTTCCTATTATATGATCTAGCACTGGCCCATCATTTTAATTGTATTTTCAAAATTTCTTATAACGTTTTCACTACTCTTTTACATTACTACTGCTTCCCGTAGTTGATTATGATTTGATGGTCATTTAATAATTAATAAAACTTTAGGTGATTCCATATCGAGTACTACTTGGCGGGTCCGTGCCAAAAATTCCAAAGTACTTACTTTGAACGTACTAATAGTATTCTAATGACATACGTTTGTTATTAAGCTTTTACCGTGATTATTATTGACGAGTTATTGTTAATATGGTCTATATAGAAAGTTGACATTCGTTTTGAGTTTAATGACTGGCATAATTTTATCAAGAAATGCACGGACCCGCCAAGTAGTACTCGATATGGAATCACCTAAAGTTTTATTAATTATTAAATGACCATCAAATCATAATCAACTACGGGAAGCAGTAGTAATGTAAAAGAGTAGTGAAAACGTTATAAGAAATTTTGAAAATACAATTAAAATGATGGGGCAGTGCTAGATCATATAATAGGAAAATATGTAATGACTTATGTACTTGGCCTCAATAATCTGATATCAATACTTTTTATTAGAGGAATACACAGCACTCCTGTTCTTGGCGTAGTTTTTTACACGTAAGTGTTTTTTGGGGGATCTTTGTCATCCGCGAGTGTACTTCCCACCACGCTGCTATGACCCGCGAAAATCCTTCGTTCTGATTGGTCGCACTAAAATGCTTCTCATTGAAAAACTATCGCGAATTTTGGCAAACGATTTGTGGGAAGTTACTCAGGGCACCTCCAGGCATCGCCCACTTTCCGGTCCAAAAGCAATTGTGGGACACCCTGTATATCTCGACCACGGTCATCGCTCTGACCTAACGTAAAGAGCAGCAGAAAACAGTTGGGTGTGCGTAAGCATTTTAAGGTGGTAAGAATCCCAAAAATAAGTAAGTTCGCCCTCCACGTATTTCCTCTAGGAGTCAGACGTGTGGGACGTAACAAATAAATCCTCGGCTGATCATAACGTACTGAAATGCAAAAACAAGAAAAAAACAAATATTAGCGTAAAGTGCAGCTTTTCCGTACCAATGTTCTTTTTTACGCCCCATTTCTCCCAATATTCCGGCTCTTCAGCCTCATCACACTGAAATTGATAAAGGGAAATGTGGGGGCGAGAAGAAAATGCCAGAATCGTTGGCAAGGTGCACAAAACAACTACACAGTGCGTAGTGTACCGTTTAGTTTAATACATTTAAATGAACGAAGCATTTTACAATATAAATCCTGTTGCGTACAGTGTACTCTCCAAGTGCGGTTCACATTCATTTCGAGTTGTGGTGACTAGTCTGCTCAAGACCTGTCCCTATTTCGGTATTCTTGCCGAATCCGTGAATTCTATCGTGGCGTAACTCACGATATTAATAGGTCTCGTTAGAAAGAAGCTTCTTCCTCTTATGAAGTGAGCGCTCCGACTTCAGTATGCACCATAGGCATCCGTGAGTTCGCATCACACCGTCTTGGGTATTCCTTCTCGCGAGATTTTCTCTAAATAAACTTTTTCTTCCGTACGGGTTCTCAACCTGAAAGGGCCTTGCATTTACGCCGCCGGTCCATTGTTTCCCCCGTTTTCTCCTCCCAAACCCGGATCCACGAATCCCTTAGAGACGGAGGGCGGAGACACCAACGTGCTGACGGCGGTGCGAGATTTTGTAACGGGTCGTCCTGACGCCACGTCCTAAGCCTGATTTATACTTATTTCAAACGATTAACAAAATCTAGTAGAAATTAGTGTTCCTGCTCACGTAGGAATAGAGGGCAACGAACGGGCCGACATTGTAGCTAAAAGAGCAACGGAGAAAAACTTTTCAAACTACTCCCGCGTGTCTTACCCCGACATTATAGCAAAAGCCAAAAAGGTAGCATTCGACAATACCGATTTAGTAAACGAAGAACAGGCTCATAAGAAAGGCAGGGAATATTTTGAAATGTATAAGACTAAAAATGTCAAACCGTGGTTCCACAAATCAAGCCTTTCTAGAGACTACATAGTCACAATCAACAGATGCAGAGCGGATCATTACAATCTTGCGGCATCTTTGTTTCGAGTAAATATTGTTGCGAGCCCGAAATGCGAATGCGGTTATGATTCAGAAGACCTTAATCACATATTGTGGAACTGTCCAAGATTTGATACACAAAGAACAATCTTAATGAGTCAATTAAAAAAAGAAAAAATGGTCCCACCCTTCACAATCAAATCCTTTCTAGCCACACTAAAACCGAAGGTACTGCAGACCATTTGCGATTATTTCAAAAATTGTCAGTTAAACATATAATACTGTCCAACACATTTTTAGTTGTAACATTCTCTGTATTTACAGGTACTTGTATTTATTTTTTTGTAGTGCTGTATAAGTTCCAACAGGAACTTGGGTAAGCCAATTAAATAAAAAAAAAAAAAAAAAAAGTGTAAATTACAGTTGAAACGATTTAACATATTATTGCCCACCGGCAACTGCCATGTGCGGTTAAATAAATAAAATTTGGGTTGGTGCTATGAAATCGTTTTCGCAGTGTATCGCGTATAAGAATAGTAATGCTTCACAACCGTCACAATGATACTCAACATATAATGTATTGTAACCTTATTTGCACGATACGGTTCTCCGGATCGTGTCAAAAATGCGGGTTCGAGCCAGAATCGACTGTTAGGAAGTTAGGAAAAATATCAGGCGGAACAAATGAAAGTGAGATTTTGTTTTACAAATTACAAAAGAAAAATGTATTATCCTATAACGGAATACAATAAGAGTTAGTGCAGGTCCAGCCTATAGAATGCTGGATGTTAGTAAGCGAAGAATAGAGATATACACGCAAGCGGGAAGTAAGAATGGTTAAAAATGATATACAGGGCTAATCAGTAGAAACGCACCAGGAGAAGTTGGCCGCAAGTGGCCGACACGGCAGTGTGGCCTCTTCAAAAAATGACATGTGACTGTGACCGATTCCCATAAGCGCAAACTGACAGTTCACATAGCAATAAGGTTATTGAAATATTTCAATAGTTAGGTTACTGAAATAATTCATTAATATTATAATGACAAAATGTAATATCAGTTAAGATTTATTTTCACAACAGATTGCAATTAAAATAATGTAAAGTTTAAAATATTAACAATTTTGATATTTCCAAGTAATGATCACAACTGCAATTCTGCAATACAATGCTGCAATTAATTTAAAAATCAATTAATTGAAATGTTTTTATAGCAAAAAAGTGCAGCTAAAAATCTGTTGTGAAAATAAATCTTAACTGACATTACATTTTGTCATTACAATATTAATTAATTATTTCAGTAACCTAACTATTGAAATATTTCAATAACCTGATTGCTATGTGAACTGTCAGTTTGCGCTTATGGGAATCGGTCACAGTCACATGTCATTTTTTGAAGAGGCCACACTGCCGTGTCGGCCACTTGCGGCCAACTTCTCCTGGTGCGTTTCTACTGACTAGCCCTGTATACAAAAGATTAGTGTTCGGAAAGTCAATTGTATCAATACGATTGCTACACGCAGTTTACCTATACGATATGTTTGACGGGAACGGAAATCGTAGGTAAGCTTCTAGTCTTGTGTGATTCTATCCTGGCTTTTATTCTGATCGTATCAATGAAATTTAGAATCGTGTCTGAAAGCAGCCTCCGACCAGCGGAATTTGATTACAGAGTTGACTCGTTAAAATATAAGCGTCGTGCTGTTGAGCAGTCTTCCACTAGGGAACTCGTGATCACAGGTAGACGTGGTCCTATCTAAAATAACGTTGCTATCTCGGCGAGGTGAGAAGTCTCATTCGCAGAGTAGCTAGTTGTGCAAGTCTTTAAATAAAGTTAGGATGGCATGTATAGCGGAAACGGCACAATGATCAAATGTGACAAAGTGACGGCCCAACTAAAATGCAGAGATTCATTCTATCTGGCAGAGGAGACGGTTTGCTCCCTACCCGAGACGGTTTGCTCGTTTACAAGAGTAGCAGTACCTCTAGAAATGATGGTCAAGTGGGACGGTTTGCCCACTTGCCCGAGACGGTGTGCTCGTTTACTTTACTAAAGGTAACCTAGCTAGCTCAGGTGATAGAATGCTCGAGTCGCGAAACGTTGCCGTTTATATACCCGTCAACGGTGGGAAAGGGGGCCTGCGAGGTGCGGAAGAAGTGAGCGTCGCGATGCCTACGAATTGTTATTACTGGATGTTAAGGTTATTCGGATTAGCGGGATCTTATTATTACCGCGATACGAATATCCTCGGATGTATAGGTTACAATATATATATTGTGACGACACTTTTTGACGGTGACGCACAAATAAATGGCACCGCGAGAAATAATTAATGAAATACTAAATTATTGGGCGCCAGGTATAACCAGAGTTACACCGCTGTCTCCTAAGGACACCCTGGCCAGCTCTTGTGCGGTGGGGTCCTGGGTCTGGGAGACAATATTCAAAATCTGAAAATTAGGGAGGTTCACTCTAAAAACTACTGAAAACGTCACATTATCGGAACCCAAAATCCGGGGACGGATCCGATTTATTTTAAATAGAAAATATTAGAACAAAATGGTGAAATACAAATTACAAGTACCGAAAACAGATCGAGATGCTGCAGAACACACTGGGATATTTACCCAAACGATAGTATACAATAAGGTTCCCGCTGGAACAACGCAACATACGATACGATATATTAAACGGTACGGTAACGATAATAAACGATACGATAATGACTCACGCACCCATGTGTTAGGGAGACGATTCCGCGAGACGTGGACTGAACGGTTAGACACAAAACCGGATTATATACCCGTCAACGGTAGGCCAGGGGGCCTGCCAGGTGCGGAAGAAGTGAGCGTCGCGATGCCTACGAATTGTTATTACTGGATGTTAAGGTTATTCGGATTAGCGGGATCTTATTATTACCGCGATACGAATATCCTCGGATGTATAGGTTACAGTATTCTGATAATGTTTATAATATTATCAACAATTTGTGCTTTTTACAGATAGCGATATAGCCGCGGGTATTCAATGGAGCGAATTCCTGGATCCATCGTTTATCAATAACTACGAAAGTGACCCATCACTATCATGGCAGTACTATGGAGCCACTTCAGGATTTTTACGACGCTTTCCTGGTAAATAAAAATATTATTATACAAATTATAATTAACATGCTTATTTTCGATCAAGTAGATTGAAAGTAATATGAAAATCTCAGGCCCAATTTTACCGGTGAAGTTGCTATGTGCACTAGGGTGGTTCAAAAATGCATTGCAAAAATGTTTGTGATGATAGAAAACAACGATCCCCCCAAATCGTTTCCAAATCGAAAAAAAGTGAACACGTATTTTTTTTTTTTTCGAAATTTTGATTTTTAATGGTGCCTGTCGAGACCTCAAATTTACATAGGAAAATGCATGGGAAAAAGACATTTTTTGGTATTTTCCGAATAATTGTTCGGGGTTTGGGAAAACGTAAGATTAAAGTTATAGGACTTGTAGAGGACTTTTCAAGGAAGAATTTGACCTATTGTACATATAGATTTGACGCCCCCAACCCACCCCACCAGTGCCCTGAAAACTACCCTTAAATGAAAAAATATACATTCTTCAGAAAATTGACCCTTCTAATCATTTCATGCTCTTTTTTCTCATAGAAATCATTATTATAAGTCTAGTGGAATGTTTATAAACATTTGTCAGCTAATTTCCATTTGTTTAAATAAATTCTATTTGCTTAAATAATTCGTTTTTCTCGAAAATCCGTCTGAATTCTGTTTTCTGAGTTCGAAATGGCAGTTTATTATCTTAGAGTGACATTATTCACTAAAAAATTTCCTATTGTTTAAACAATCAATTATTATTCATTTTCAACTTTTTTTTAACTATGGTAGAAAAGTCAGCTTTTTTGTGAAATTAACTTAATAAATTTTATGTTCGAGATGTCTTACCTATATATCTAATAAACCCACATTAGTTTAAACAAATTCTATTTGTTTAAATAATTTTTGTTGCAATTCACCTAAAATTCATTTTTTTTAGATCGGTCTCCCCAATTCTTTCATAAATGGTTAATGAACAAATTACATTATGAATCTGTTACCAAAAAACAGAATTACTTCTCAGTATAATTTGATGAAATATTGAAAACAAATAATATTTTATTATTTAAATAATGGAAATCATCCTAAAATATAAATGATGTTACTTGAGAATAACAGTTGCTCAGACCGATCCAAAAAAATGAATTTTAGGTGAATTGAAAAAAAATTGTTTAAACAAATGTGGGTTTATTAGATATATAGGTAAGATATCTCGAACATAAAATTTATTAAGTTAATTTCACAAAAAAGCTGACTTTTCTACCATAGTTAAAAAAAAGTTGAAAATGAATAATAATTGATTGTTTAAACAATAGGAAATTTTTTAGTGAATAATGTCACTCTAAGATAATAAACTGCCATTTCGAACTCAGAAAACAGAATTCAGACGGATTTTCGAGAAAAACGAATTATTTAAGCAAATAGAATTTATTTAAACAAATGGAAATTAGCTGACAAATGTTTATAAACATTCCACTAGACTTATAATAATGATTTCTATGAGAAAAAAGAGCATGAAATGATTAGAAGGGTCCATTTTCTGAAGAATGTATATTTTTTCATTTAAGGGTAGTTTTCAGGGCACTGTTGGGGTGGGTTGGGGGCGTCAAATCTATATGTACAATAGGTCAAATTCTTCCTTGAAAAGTCCTCTACAAGTCCTATAACTTTAATCTTACGTTTTCCCAAACCCCGAACAATTATTCGGAAAATACCAAAAAATGTCTTTTTCCCATGCATTTTCCTATGTAAATTTGAGGTCTCGACAGGCACCATTAAAAATCAAAATTTCGAAAAAAAAAAAATACGTGTTCACTTTTTTTTGATTTGGAAACGATTTGGGGGGATCGTTGCTTTCTAAATAAAAATGGCCATTTTAAACCACCCTAATGTGCACCCAGCGTGCGTGTGTAGAACACGCATGCACGCAAACGGTTTTATGCGAGAGGTAGACATCCAGAGCAGTTCCCAACAAGCGCCTGGAGCCGTGGCCTATCAGACTTGCTGCGGGGGTAGCGTACAACCACTCTCGTTATCATGCAACACTTATCATTTTCAACCCCCCCCCCCCGCATCAACATAAGAATTACGCAAGCGTTAATAGGGCTGAAATTAGTTGAAGTTTGAATCAGAGCATAGAAAAGCACATTGTATATTAGTTTATGTTCGTAATTAGTCGTAATCGTTCAATTGCTGATTTTAACTAAACCTTCGTTTAAACTTCAGGGATAAAACTGAGCTTTATAGGGGTAAAACTGAGCCCTATAGCTGGCAGTCTACAATATACTCTCTATATTATTTCAATCTCTGAATCTGATATTTTGTATGTTATTTACAGATATTGATAGCTGATGCATTGATATAATACAGTGTCCACACAAGCTATAACATTCGATTTGTCGTAAAATTCTTAAAAAGAAAAAAAACCGGTCTGTGGAAGGTTAAAATATTTATTATACGTATAACAAATATTGATTACAACTGGAAATTTCAATTAACACTTTCACGTCCGCACAATTTACAAAAATTTTCTTCTCTGCCGCCGGAATTTTTTACAAAGTTGTTTATTAAAATATACAAATCTGAAGTACAACATTCACTACAACATAATAAACTTAGCTGCTTTTTATGAAATGATATATGCAAATAAATGTGATTTATCGAAGTTACTGGAAAAAAAAAATACTTAAATATATTCTAGTGTAATGAATACACAGGGTGTTCCGAAATTACCTGACCGACGGGGTATGATGCTGTTCGAGAGACACCACTGATCACGAAAATGACCTTCCTTTTCTCCGGAAGATTATAGTTTTTAAATGGGAACTGGTCAAAGTTGACCAATCAGAGCGAGGCATCAAGAGAAACATAGGCACCTATGAACTCTGATTTTTCTTCCCTCGCTCTTGTTTCTCGGTGGTTTCGGGCAGGAAGACGTTAGCCTAAGACATGCCTATTGGATGTCACTCGCTGAGAACAGAGGTTATCAGTTAAACAGTCAAGCACTAACTGAAAACTGCAATATCCTATGATAATGTCATTTGACTTAAACAGATATCTCTGTGACGTCTTACATAAATTATCCTGATCTCGCTTTTCTTCCATTGGTTTCCAGCGATTCGTGCTACATCCCGTTGACGAATTGGAATAAAATTCTAATCCGCTGATGATGTTACGTCCGAACCAGAATGGAGGCTTAGGCTGATGCCTTTACCGAACCGTAATATACTGTCAATTTGCCCTGTTTTGGGTCAATGCTTGCGCACTTTACTCGGGATTGGGCTATGCCTCTAATTACCAAGGGAAGAATAAATCAACTGGATATATAATAGGATTGATTTGAAAGATTCTAAGACGAATTAAAACCGTCACCAACTAAACAATTGAACTCAGGAAATTCTAACATATACGATGATTCGACAAAACTAAAGAGTTCCTTCACCAAATATAATAACTTGATTGTGCTTACCTTGGTTCCGATGCTTACGATGTTGAAGACGTCTGCGGTGTAGAGAAGATTGGTTTTTCGACAACAGATATACAGTAACGTCGAATTGAAGTGCAACACTTGAATTTTTTTACATTTTTGTGAAAGTATGACAGATTTCGAAAAACCAAAGACGTATTTTTTAGGAAATTTCCTTCCCGTTTGAATGGTAAAGGTTTTATCCGGATCGGATACAAAATGGCCGAATGGCAGGGGTTGGAGTGAAAAAGTGCATTTTGGAACTTTTTGAAAAATTCGAGATCTAGTAGTTCCGGAAGGAAATTCATATTTCTAATTGGGGCATGAGAGGGAGCATCCTTCGGCATTAAAAAAACACCCCCATTGAACCCCTGTAGGGTCACTCTAGGGGGAGTTATACCCCCTTGAAGTGAAAACACTTAAATGGCCATAACTTCCGAACGCGTCGGCCATTCTGGTCCAGTTTCTGCATGATATCATCTTCAATGATACTGCAGATTCTCACAAAATTATTGTTCTCGGATATGATCCCGTGACGGAGATCTCGATATTTCGCAAGCGCACCCGAAGCTTCCCCGCCATTTTACATTAGAAAAGAACATTTCCCTGTAGGTTCACTTCATTGTCCATAGACCTAGAACCCATATACTAGATAGCCGCTTCTTAGGGTCGCTATGTGATGAAAACCAGACTCCACTGTTTAATCTTCCGATGCTTAGTCATAGACCACGTACATAGAATCTGATTTTCCACACGGACGTAACAATAACTTTTCATAATTTATAAAGCATATTCCTTAAGAGTTTACATTCCCTGTGAGATATAATACAGATCTTCCGTAGCAGGTAAATTTGACATCTATCTCCCGTTGAATTACACGTGGAAGTTGAATAACTCTTCGCAGCCGGAAAAAAAATTGAAGTTTCTGCTGCTGTGACTGAATCAATGTTTGCCTATCTCAAGGTGAAGCATGTATAATCCTCCATCGTCCTGACCGTATGATCCTCACAGCTAATAGCAAATCTATTTTCAGATTCCTTTTGGATGTCTATTCCCTTTCCTGGATGCTCGTGTACTTGTTCCGACCAATTTTCATGGATTTCTCCTTCTGATTAATTCAAACTGAAAGTTGAATTAATACTGACGTTCCTGTATCCCGATCATAAGCCGGAGTGTATGTTAAAAATTGTTAGATATGACATGAATTACTGGTGTATCAGTTTACACGATCCACATGAGATCCTTTTTTTTATTGGGACTACTGTTATAATGAAGGATGAACGTCGGTATGCAGAATGGATCAAAAATTTCTCTGCAAAGGATCTTTTCCATATAATTCATACGGCCTGGACTCAAAATTCATCTGAATATGATAATATTCGTGCATTAGGGAAATAGAGCATTGCAGATCATTTATGGATCATCGATTTAAGTCATAATTACTGTAAGCGAAAGATCAATATAGATCAGTTTTTTATCCATCCAGGAGATCGAATTTATCCTTCGTAAACCTGAGCGTAATCTGCCGTGAAACGTGTAAATAAAAACTGAATAGTTTTACCACATCTAACAATTTTTACTGCAGACATTCAGTGATAATGTTAGAATTATTATTTGGATTCTCAGGTTCCTCGTCGAGGTCCATTCCTTTTCCTGACTATCAGGGTACACTGCCATCATATTCCCAGGACTCTTCTTCTCTTGAACACTCCTTCCTCAAGAAATGGGTATTCCATCGGCGCATTCATAACATGCTGCACCCATTGATAATAAAATATCTAATTGTATTGTTCATATTGGAAATAAATCTTGGTAAATAATATACCTTGGAACTTTATTGCAAATGTCTTTAGTCTTGCAATAATAACCTGAATTGTAAAATCAAGGTAGAGATGCATGTTAGGTATTTGATACTGGCATAGTATGGGGTCTGAGAGAAAATAAATACGTGTAACGCTTTTATCGCCCACGCCAAGTTGCGTAATACTTGTAGGTGACAGATTTCGGATTTACCTACTACGGAAGATCTGTATTATATCTTACAGGGAATATAAATTCTTAAGGAATATGCTTTATAAATTATGAAAAGTCGTCAATTGCCTTCGATATTTATTGCGATTCGTGAACGGGATGTAATATCAGTGGAGGAAAAGCGAGATCAGGGTAATCTACGTAAGACGTCACAGACATATCTGTAAGTCAAATGTCATTATTATAGGACATTGCAGTTTTCAGTTAGTGTTTGACTGTTCAACTGAGAACTTCTGTTCTCAGCGAGTGATATCCAATAGGCATGGCTTTGCCTGGCTTGAGCCTGCCCATAGCCACCGAGAAACAAGAGCGAGGGAAGAAAACTTAGAGTTCGTATGTGCCTACGTTTCTCTTGACGCCTCGCTCTGATTGGTCAACTTTGACCTGCTGCCATTTAAAAACTATGACCTTCCGGAGAAAAGGAAGGTCATTTTCGTGATCAGTGGTGCCTCTCGAACAGCATCATACCCCGTTGGTCAGGTAATTTCGGAACACCCTGTATATTTTTGTTATTAAAAATAAAATATCTCCATTTTAGTAAAATTCTGCATTCATTTGAGCAATTGGCTTGCATATGACTCTTAAGGTGCTGCCACCGATAAATAACAAACGGCTTTCCAACGGCACCACGTTGGTGTAACCGGACGTGAAAGTGTTAAAGAAGAGTTTCAACCAATTGGCACAAATCAATAAGGTATCTAAATGGCGGAGCATTCTTCCTAATAAACACACCCAATCGGTAAGCATAGCGGTCGGAGAACGCGAGGCTCCTGCTAGACACATATAATTATAGTAAATCCTCTTAATTAACCCAAACGTAGTTTCGGAACCGCTCCAATAGTCAAAGAAAGGGGCTAAGTGATGCTGCGTTCCTAGGTCAAATGGAACCCTGCAGTACCCTGCAGTAACCCTGCAGGGCTGTAGTACGCGACACAGGGACCTATTTATATTTTAAAACTTTGTCCCGAGTTTTCGAATCTTAAATTTTACACAATCAAGAGACTCCGTCAAGTCTCGCGCCAAGTACAGGCAACCAATTGTACAGGGCACGGTTCGCAGAGACTCTTTACCAGATTCAACACTTATATCTGTGTGTGGAACGAAATATCTTATGAACCGCTATATGTGAGAAAAAATTATTGATACATTGACTATAGGAATTAAAGGTTCTGAATTAATTACCACCAAATTCAATACGATTAGTGTACGAGATCAAGGCATATTGAGATGGCGAGCGAGATGATTTTATTTCAGTTCCGTCCTCGTCACCGTCGTCGTCGTCGTCATCATCTTCGCACATCCATTAACTTTTTCACACGACGGATGGTGCTAGCTGCTTTGCCTTCTTTAGCTATGTGTATTCTTGATGGTGCGGATAATTTACAAATACAGACAATAATCAAATACATTTTGTACGTAAAGCTACCGTTCACATGGAATTTTCAGTTAATATAAGGCTGCTTTCACAATAGTATAGAATTATAAGTCTTTAGCCTGCAAAAAAAAATATAACAACATGTATTTGGAGCGCGCGTGTGGGTATCGTATATGTGTGCTCGACATAGCTCCTAGTATTTCAGATGACAGTTTGTAGAGATTTTAACGTATTTCTTTTCTTAACTCAACACCGATAGCGAAGCACTCAATAACGAACTATTTTCGAGAATCAACCTACGTTACCTTCGGCCGTCCACCTTTCGTTCATGCATCCGCAAGCCAGGCGGGCGCCAACCAATTTTTTTTTTCACCGGGAACTGACGAGCTGATATAAACTGGGACTTGGGGTGGAACAGGCCCAGCTCCACCAAAACGAGAACTCTGACGGAACCTATCAGACGAGGCGATAGCTTAATGGATCCTTTCGATTTATGGGGACGCGTGAAATCGAAAAACGCAACCGTAGGTGCTGATCTTTGTAGGTGCTTTTAACTATCTACCGAGATCCCTTCACCAATTAATAAATTGGGAGTCCTCACCGGAGCTGGGGCAGCTAATCCGTGGAGGCCGAGAACTGTATCCAAAGGACACTCTTGTGAGCACTGCACTAAAGCACAGCACTACACCTCCGGAGCACGCACAGGAATTCATAGAATTGCCTGGATATTGCGAGAACAACGCGAGAACTGTACAAATCGAGAACTGGCTATACCGTAGCGAAACACGGCAAGAAAAACTATCAACAGATAGCACGGGAGCACGAGCCAGCCCGTGACACCTCGGTCAGTGCCCCGAGACAGACTGCTTTGACAATAGGCAAATCCGAGAACTAATCATTCTGATTGGTCGAGAGCCTTTTAACCGATAACTCTTCTATCTCCTTAGTTGTCCCTTTAAACCAAATCGAGAGCGTTCCTTAACGAATCGGTACGTCATTTCTGGAGATCCTCCAAGGCCGCTTCCCCAGGGTATCGGGCGACAGCTGGGCACCACATCCTTAACTCGGGCAGGAGGTTCCTCTCCTGCCCTTAAACGTATCAAAACTATCTCCGCCCGCTTTACAGCCCTTTGCCCATCTCCAGCGGGGCGCCGGTATTTCATCCGGGCTTCTGCCGGTCCGTGGAGACGTCTCCGTCGGGTACTCTCCTCTGCCGGACAAGTCGGTACGTTGAGACTATCTCCCCACGGCAGATTCAAGTACCTCGACCTCAACTAAACCATGACGACATCTTACGAGAGCCTTGACATATCTATGCGAATCAACCCGAGAGCGTAGCTTCTGAGCAGGGTGGCGACCCGAAGGGAACGCGAAATCGAGAACGTTATCTGTATTGGTAACCGGAGCCGCCTTGGGACCATGATTCGAAAAATCACGTCACAATAGATACATACATACATATACATATCAACCCGACAGCGTAGCTCCTGAGCGCCGTGGTGATCTGTTACTGTGATGTTACTGTTTAAAAATCAATTTCACTCTGAAATTGAACCCGTCTTGAGCTCGAATGAAGACGAACTCTGTCAGTACAAAGGGGAAGCATTGATATCCAAAGCCGATAGTATAGAGTCACTTTTGTACACAGGCATTAGGGTTAGTGACTATCCCCCAAAAAACACTTACGTGTAAAAAACTACGCCAAGTACAGGAGTGCTGTGTATTCCTCTAAAAAAAAGTATTGATATCAGATTATTGAGGCCAAGTACATAAGTCATTACATATTTTCCTATTATATGATCTAGCACTGCCCCATCATTTTAATTGTATTTTCAAAATTTCTTATAACGTTTTCACTACTCTTTTACATTACTACTGCTTCCCGTAGTTGATTATGATTTGATGGTCATTTAATAATTAATAAAACTTTAGGTGATTCCATATCGAGTACTACTTGGCGGGTCCGTGCATTTCTTGATAAAATTATGCCAGTCATTAAACTCAAAACGAATGTCAACTTTCTATATAGACCATATTAACAATAACTCGTCAATAATAATCACGGTAAAAGCTTAATAACAAACGTATGGCATTAGAATACTATTAGTACGTTCAAAGTAAGTACTTTGGAATTTTTGGCACGGACCCGCCAAGTAGTACTCGATATGGAATCACCTAAAGTTTTATTAATTATTAAATGACCATCAAATCATAATCAACTACGGGAAGCAGTAGTAATGTAAAAGAGTAGTGAAAACGTTATAAGAAATTTTGAAAATACAATTAAGATCTAGATCATATAATAGGAAAATATGTAATGACTTATGTACTTCAGGCCGTGCGAACATCAGAGAGGATACTATAATTTGAGTGAAGCGTCAAAGCTTGTTGCACACTTTTCTGGACTTCTACGTCCGACACCTAGATACAAGAAACTACGGAGCGGAATACCTGGACACCCTGGGCTTCCACATCCAACACCTGGAAACAGGAAACTACGTAGCGGAATACCTGGACACCCTGGACTTCCACATTCAATACCTAGATACAAGAAACTACGGAGCGGAATACCTGGACACCCTAGACTTCCACATCCGGAACCCAGATACAGAAAACTACGGAGCGGAACACCTGGACACCCTGAACTTCTACATCCAGTACCTAGATACAAGAAACTACGGAGCGGAACATCCGGACACCCTGGACTTCCACATCCGACACCTAGATACAGAAAACTACGGAGCGGAACACTTGAACACCCTGAACTTCCACGTCTGACGCCTAGATGCAGGAAACTACGGAGCGGAACACCTGGACACCCTGGACTTCCACATCCGACGCCTAGATGCAGGAAACTACGGAGCGGAATACCTGGACACCCTGGACTTCCACATTCAGTACCTAGATACAGGAAACTACGGAGCGGAACACCTGGACATCCTATATCTCTAAAAGCTGTGATGTAAAATACGAGAAACTATATCGAAGCACACACATACGTACACCCATACACGCGCGCTCCACATGAATGCTATTAAAAACTTAATATTTCTATACTGTTATGAAAGCACCCTTATACTATCTGAAAATTCGGTATGAACGGTAGCTTCACTTATAAAGTGTATTTGATTGTGATGTGTATTCGTAAATTACTACAACCATACAGAGTACAAATAGGTAAAGAAGGCACAGCAGTCAGCGCCATCTGTCGTGTAAAAAATGCGATGGACGTGCGAAGACGACGACGACGACGACGACGACGACGACGGAACTGAAATAAAATCATCTCGCTCGCCATCTCAATACGCCCTGATCTCGTATACTAATCGTATTGAACGTGGTGGCAATCAATTCAGGACCCTCAATTCCTATAGTGAATGTATTAATAACTTTCTCTCATGTATAGCGGTTAATAAGATATTTCGTTCCAAACACAGGTATAAGAGTTGACTCAAGTAAAGAGTCTCGGCGAGCTGTGCCCTGTACAGCCGGTTGCCTGTACTTGGCGCAAGACTCGACCGAGTCTCTTGATGCATTGTGGCAAGGCGAGCGCCTCGTTAAAACTAACCTTAATGACACACAAGTAGGTACGGACCACTCTGGGAAACATCCATCCCCCACCAGTGTCCCCCATGAGTCATGGAGCGGACCGCGTTCTGAGCCCCCCCCCCCTCACCCTCGCCACGTCGAGACGTCAGACCCCTCACCCATGTGTCCCCAGAGCTCCCCCGCCCCCGTCGTGCCATGACGTCGGATTCTTCGTCCATGTATCCCCAGATCCATTCTCACCTTCTCGCGCCGATACCACTAGACCCAGCGTCATACCCGAAATCCCAGAGCATTACCCCCACCTGGGGCCCAAGTAGCAATGGGTGTTGCGCGCGCTCCAGGAGGCCTACAGCCACTTACCAATAATGGTTATGAGCTGACCAGCGGTCGGTAACATGGTAATTACCATAGGGAGGAGGAATGTTTGGGGCTGGTAAAAACAGAAGTCCTTTTTTTACAATGAAACAGTGTATATGCTATGAAGCATCATGTACGTCGGCTCAAACGATTCTGATGCATAAAAAAACATGGTTAGAGGAGAAGGGTTCCCCTACTGAGCACGCTCTTCAGTCCTAAGTCATATACTGCTGATTCTATGCGCATCTACGACGCGCAGTATATGTATAACGTAGGACTGAAAAGCATGCTGAATAGGGGAAGCCTTCTCCTGTAGCCATGTTTTTTTATGCGTCAGAATCGTTTGAGCCGACTGTACAATACATTTTTGGTATACCCCCACCACCCTTCTTTCATATACGAGTCTGGAACAACTACACTCCTTCGGCGGAGGCGGACGACGCTAAGGTATCTGACAGCCTCACTCCCGTTCGACTTCCTATCATAAGAAAGACGAATAAAAAAACTAATTCGTTCGTGGTCATAGAATCTTCGGATTCAACACTTCCCACCGAATGTTTTCGGTATGGGATTTATTCGAAATTTAAAGTCATGAGCTATCCTGAGTCAGCTGTGTACGTTCGCGGCAACCTTTCGGACGCGAAAAACAAAACTTCAATCGCCATACTAACGATGTCAACTCTAAACAGAGACGTTTGGAAACGCGACCTTCTCTAATCCAGTCTGGAATGCTCCAGTACATTCTTACGTACAAACTTTCGTATCGGATTGTTCTACGCGTGGTTAGTCAAATGTTATCTAACCCTTTCAAAAATTTTCGATTCCGAAAAATCAACTACGGTGGTCGACACAAAATCAGCATGCGAGGCCCCAAAAAGCTTTAAATTTCTCTCGTCTGTCCTTGGTTCTCTTCGAGCCCCACGTTGGACGCCAAAAAGTTGTGACGTCAATTTCGCGATCGAGCCTCATCGGGAGATTAGAGACTGATCGGTACACAACTTACGCGATTCCTTCGCGTTCCAGGCAACCCAGGGCTAACACATACAATTCGACATAATACCTATGGTATTGTTGGGCGTCAGGTTCCAAAACGGGAACCACGTATCAACTTCTACGGTTCGTCTTCGCGTGCCTACGTTGGCTAACTCAGCTATGCGGAGGCGGCGGGGATCTCCAAGAGTAAGGACAACTTCAACAAAATGAATACTCCGGCTTTTTGGGTCAACAATAACAAAATCGATCATTTATTTTGCGCGACTTTTCTTCGAGGCCCACGCTGAGCGCCAACCAGTTGTGACGTCAGCGGGGAATCGCGATGAGTAAATACAAAAATTGTTATTTCTTTCGTGCGCCAATTTCTGGACGCGACCACGCGAATATAACAAAACCCAAATGTAACAATTTCAGAAATAAATAATGGACCCAATAAGATCGCGACTAAAATAACAACGAATGGCCACATCAATTTCAATTATGTCCTAATCCGAATTTCTACGAACAACGTTCGCGATCTATTCCGCCCAGTCTAATTCTTACAATCGATCAAATACAGTCGTACAATCCGATAACTTCGATACTTTCAACATTCAATAAATACTTTCATACCGTACGACAAAATTGGACATTCCGACAAGTTCCAACATTCAATAAATACTTTTGGACAATTCGCTATCGGTTCAAATACAAGTACTCTCAAAATTTGAGTCAAATCGACAATTTAACGCGATCTAATCGCGACACTTCGAAAATACGACCTCAAGGACTATTCCGTGTCTCTCGGCAACACGTCCCTAACGTGAACGCGATACAATAAGATTCGGAGATCTAACACGCAACATTGCCGAAAGAACTTATCATTCAATCCCATTCATTCGATTCGATTTACAAACACGCGATAAATAAGTCCACGATGGGCAACATATTTACGCGAACACAGTCCTTTGCCGGTCGGCGGAATCTCGTACTATAAACGAACGAGATTCTACGAGTGGGAATATCTCCCACGTGCCTACAGGCACCATTCAAACGTACAAAACACGGGGTATTACAAGATTTCGTCGCTCACAAAAATTAACAAATCGCTTACCGAAATCTCTATGTCTTTTCGATCGGAGAATTTAGCCCGTACACGCGGCCTCGGATGAAGTCCGGATTCTCCACAGACTCGAACCCCGGAAACAAAATGGCTCCAAAAACACGACTCGCGTCGTCGACAGTCCAGGCAAGAAGAAGGAAGTTGCCTTCCCTTTCGATCGTAATCGGCAGCACCGGAGAGTATCATCCTCCCCTTATTCGCAACCACCGCTGATTGGTCCTACGGCCCCAATCAGAAATCTCCGATATGACACCACGCGCTACAATTTAAATACGTCTTCCCGACAATTCATTCGATTCGGGAACAGCGATTACTGGCTGTCCCGCGATGGGCTCCGTCGTCCCATCGGAATTCGCAACGGTTTGCCAGGCGTCTCCGGATTCCCAGTTCGCGAGTCTTCGTTCCGTTCGTTGATAGCGGTGGGCCTCCGTCATGAGTTGTGATGCGTTACAGGTGCTCCGTCGTTCGTAGGTCTATGTTACGCGGAATGAGTAATAGCTCCCTGCTAGTTACTCGGTACGTGTAGACCAGTTCATGTAGCTCGGGTGATAGCGTGCGTAGAGTTGATCCAAGTCGCGAGGTGATTGGTGCGGTGAACTACAGCGCGCGCGGCTCGGGCTCTGCCGGCGCTCTGACGTCACTCAGCCTTTCGTCCTCGTTCCTCCCACGTTGATAATCCCTCGCTGATTCTTCTCGAGATTCGGTAAGACCGCGAATACAATATTCGCGGCATGGGACACAGCAAAAATCAAACAACAAAATCAGAAATCAACAAATTCGTAACTTCGTGAGCCCTTGAGGTGGTGGGTTCTTCCCTGGATTCTTTTTCTACTTCGCGTTTTCCCGCGTACCACTACAGTTCCCGTTGAGGACCTGACGGGGTAAAATCTACCACGTCACGATATATATATATTATAACGGGGTGCCCGGCTTGGCTCGTCCCCGCTATAATTAATTTATATCCATAGAGCTTCCAGGGAGCGCTAGAGGGCTAGGAATTTCCGAAAAATTAGGAGTTCTGATCGGGATTCGAACCCGATACCTTCGGACTGCCAAGTCGAGCACTTACCACTGTACCACTGAACCCACTGTCCGACCTGATAAGTCCTCTCTATTTATTTTTCGGTCATTCCTAGGTGGTATCCTCTCCAGCTCTGTAACGCCACGTTACAATATACAGGGTGTCCCAAAATTACCTGACCAACGGGGTATGGCGGTGTTCGGGAGGCACCACTGATCACGAAAATGACCTTCGTTTTGTGCGGAAGGTCATAGTTTTTAAATGGGAGCAGGTCAAAGTTGACCAATCAGAGGAAGGCGTCAAGAGAAACGTAGGCACCTGCAAACTCTGAGTTTTCTTCCCTCGCTTTTGTTTCTCGGTGGTTTCTCAGTGGGGCTCTGAGCTTCGGGCAGAATGACGTCAGCCGAGGACATGCCTATTGGAAACAAGAAACAAGCTACCGAGAAACAAAAGCGAGGGAAGAAAACTCAGAGTTCGTAGGTGCCTACGTTTCTCTTGACGCCTCGTTCTGATTGGTCAACTTTGACCTGTTCCCATTTAAAAACTATGACCTTCCGGACAAAAGGAAGGTCATTTTCGTTATCAGTGGTGCCCTACGAACACCGCCATACCCCGTTGGTCAGGTAATTTTGACTTATTGCCCACCGGGCACTGGCATATTCTCCGTTGAAAATAGAGCAAAATGCAATTTGTCCGAATGAAATCGGTAGCAGCGTTCTCGAGAAAATAAATATTAAAAATTTAGAAATATCATCATTTTAAGTGATGATTTCCAACCACCGCCAAAAGAAAACAATAGCAGTAGAAAAAGTAGAGTAGCAGTAGAAAAGGAAAATGACGGGCGTTTGATTCTGTGAAGACATTCACAGCATTAGACTATATGATAATATTCCTGTTTCTACTTGAGTGAATGTGTTCACTGAATCAAACGCCCGTCATTTTCCTTTTCTACTGCTACTCTACTTTTTCTACTGCTATTGTTTTCTTTTGGCGGTGGTTGGAAATCATCACTTAAAATGATGATATTTCTAAATTTTTAATATTTATTTTCTCGAGAACGCTGCACCCGATTTCATTCGGACAAATTGCATTTTGCTCTATTTTCAACGAAGAATATGCCAGTGCCCGGTGGGCAATAAGTCATGGGACACCCTGTATATGTAACTTATGATTTACAATAACTGACGCATGTTCGTCCAGGATCGGTTACATCTGTCGTGGTCTTTGACCTTTGCTAATGGGAGTACTGAGGGGTGTTAAGAGGGGGGGGGGGGGGGGGGCAATGAGGTTGCGTTGCGTCGGACGTAACACAGTCACTGTACGTTAGGAGTACTAGCCCGAGGTCATAGACAGGGTTACTTCAAGAATGATCGATACATATTGGAGGTAGCTGTCAAATTTATCGCCGAGCATGGTGTGTGTGATAACGAAATTACAAGAGCCATCATGCAAGACCACGTGTACCACAGAGGTATGTATTTCCATCTACGGATAACATTGCTTGAAAAAAAAACGTGTATCTTTAAAAATAAATATCTTTAAAAATAAGATTCCGCACTGAACACGTCGAGGCGGAGGCTTTGATGCTGCAGAGATGTCTCGGCACAACAGCCTATCGCAATAATGGTAAAAAACATTTACAATAAATAAATGTGAAACTTTATCTAATTGTAAGCTATATATTTTATACAGAGCCACTATCAGGCCCATCGACGCTAAAGAACACCGGAATGCTTTGTACGGACGCTGGTATGTGTCTATTATAATTTGTAGTTGTAAGACGTGTATTATTGAACTTTATTTTTTTCTGCAGATAAATCCACAGTAATAATAGCGAGCGATATCTTGCATACACAACGCCTGTATGATTGTTATAGCGAAGAAAGCGATAGCAGTGGCAGTAGCTTTATTAACCCCAATCATGAATCTGCAGGAGGTAACGATCAATGTTTTAATAATAACAGCAATTGCGAATGACCAGGAAAATTCACATATTCAAAAAAAATCAGAGTCATGGATGGTTGTCGCTAATATCCTCGCACCTAACAATGGACCATTCGGAGTGCCAAGTTCCCCGGTTATTCCCCTATCTTCGCATCAGGAAGATATCGCTGAAGAAGAGGCGCGGATAGCACTACTGGCCAGCGATACCGATAAGACGGACGGTCATACAGACTCCGATGACGATGCACAGAGCATTTCCCAAACCATGGAGCCGCTTCTCGTCGAAGAAGGTAACATCATATTGATGTTCTGTACTACCACTATCGTTTTCAGTCGAAATTACTAAATCTCGAAATGTAGGGAATGCTGAAATCGAATTAGACGCGTTATTCTTGTATATAGTATCGGAAATTATTCCTCGTGAAGAATGAGAAGTTAGTGCGCTTGTTAATAATTTTACGATATTTGGTAATTGGAATAAAAAAAGTATTGTTCAACCATTAGACGCTGCGGATGACGACGAGATCCGTCAAACAGGGTGTGGCCGTATTATTCAATCGAACGAGGACGATGATGATGATGAAGATGGGGAAGAAGAAGAAGACACCAATAATGATGTTTTACCACCGGGTCATAGGTTTACCATACAATCCGAAATGACGCGAATTAAGTTGTTCGATGTGAATTTATTCTTTTTAAAAAGATTACAAAATAAACTTAACTCTAAATGAATATCTAATAAGAGTGATGCTGCTCGATTCAACTGTCAATTCTCACTGACTTCCTCTCGATCGTTCGATATAAAGACACCTCGGTTTCCGGTGTCTGGTGTCTCTATATCTTATCGGTAAGGCTCGTGTAGTCATCATAACTCGCGTCGGATAAAAAGGTTTTGTTTACACGGGCGTGAAATAAGAATGACTATCACCCGACCACCCGAGGACCAAGATACGAGTGTGATGTCTTGGTTACAAGGAGCTGTCAGGAACATATCTCACAAGTTCATGCACCCCGCGCGACTATATAGATTTGACAATTAATTCAAATTGTTTTGCGTACGGTGCCGCATGGTTGTCATAAAGACCCGCTCATGATTTTCTCGAAAGCGATGTGTGGGCTATAATATCGGCTGTCACGCAGAGCGCGGGCACATTCCAACTAGATAGATCTTTTGTTATTTCGTCATGCATAGTCAAAGTATCGGTGGGTGCTGGTCGTGTACAACTAACACACGCGTTTGTAAAAAAGCAATCTATACTGACCATCGCGAACTCGGATAATCTCTGCCTGCCTAGATCGCTCGTTACAGCAGCGGTATACGGAGAACGCGGCGAGGTGCGCTCGGGAGAATTACACGAGAAATAGGAATCTGTGCGCTCTCAACGGGGTAGAAACGCCGGTGTGGATATACCGTCTGACGGGTGTGATATTCAGGAAATCAACAAATTTCAAAGATATCTGGGGCAGAAGGGTATAGTCATTGTCGTTTACGAATTTGAGAATATAAGAACCGGTGAGAAACCGTTGTACGACGGATCGCAAATCGTTGATATCGTATACGGATCGGAAAAACCGCGGCAAACGCTCCGCATTTTATATTATAATAATTTGAAACATGAAATTTTAGGCTTCCGCGGCCAATATTGTCATTAGTACTCATAGTTTCCGGATGGAAGCAGCGTCTGTGTTCAGCTTCGTGCCGACGTTTCGCAAACGTTTCAGTCTGCATCTTCAGGGCTAGGAGGCTTCCATACTGAAGCTCCCTGTTGTCAGGAAGTCTTAATATACCTATGATTGCTCATGCGGTTCAGTGCTTCATCAGTGTTTTTTGTTGATCAGCTGATCAATTAAAAACAACTTATGATCGGCTGAAGCACTGATCCGCATGAGCAATCATAGGTATATTAAGACTGCCTGACAACAGGGAGCATCAGTATCGAAGCCTCATAACCCTGAAGATGCAGACTGAAACGTTTGCGAGATGTCGGCACGAAGCTGAACACACACGCGGCTTTCATCAGGAAACCATGAGTACCAATTTGAAACATTATCAACCGATTCTAAATTTACGGGACACGATCGGGAGTCGCGGTTTTTGTATACCATGTAACCAGGCCTACACAAACGTGACAGAGCATAAATGCTCTCACAAGTGTGCTAGATGTTTCGGACAACCACTCTGTGATACGAATCTCCCCACTATGAAATGTCTGGAGTGTTATAGGTATTTTTTCGGCCCAACATGCTTCGATAACCATATAAACATCCTATTTAACAAACAACAGCGAAAAGAAAAGAACGTCTGTCAATCCGTGTGCAATTGCCCACAATGTCTTAGATCTTTTCAAAGAACGAAGGGGAAACAAACTTGTGATAGAGGGTACTGCACAGTTTGTAAAAGCGTAAACGACATGGAGCATCAGTGTTACGTAAGACCGGTGAAAAATTCAACCAGTCAAAAAAACTTACTGTACTTATTTTACAATTTTGAAACACATCAGATAAACAAACTACCCGGTGATGACACAACGTACATTCATACTCCAAATCTGTGCGCTGTTCAACAAGTCTGTACCACCTGCATGAACGATCCCAATCTCACGAAACTGTGCCCGTCCTGCGATGTACGCGAATATATTTTTGAACAGGATCCAGTCAAACAATTTGTCGAGGTCGCGGATGATCCCGCAAGGAAGTCGTTTAAGCGCATTATCTGCATAGCGCATAACGCCAAGGATTTCGATTCGCAGTTTATACTGAGATATCTCTTGGAGTGGAAAAGGAAAAATGTAAAACCTCCATCATTGATACTTAACGGTACAAGCATCATAATGATGAAAACCGGTCATGTAACCTTTATGGATTGTCTTAATTACTTCCACATGCCCCTAGCTGCCTTACCAAAAGCCTTTAGTCTTTCGGCCACTGGTGATTTGAAAAAAGGAATCTTTCCACATGTATTCAACACACCCGACAATCAAAACTATATGGGTCCGCTACCACCGCTCCAGTTTTATTTACCCGAGACGTACACTGTTTTTAACGTGGTATAACGAGCAACGAGCCGCAGGATACATATTTAACTTTCAAACGGAATCGGACAGATGTCACTATCCTAAAAAAAAGCCTCTGTCTCGAAATGTTCCTGCGATACGGTAATATTTGCTCCTTTTCAGAAAGCACTACCATAGCCACGGCGTGTTCGAGAGTTATTCGGAAAATTTTGTTGCGCGATGAACAAATAGCTATTTTACCATTGGGTTGGTAGCCATACGGCGACAAACAATCGCGTAAGGTACTGTTTTGGCTCCTTTCGCTGGAACGCCGTCTGAGATGTACCGTAGCCCATACTGGGTGTACACGGGAATACCGCTTACCGGGGAATACGTCTGTTGACGTGTACCATCACGATGTCGATGCCGGTGTACGGCGTGTATTTCAATTTCAAGGCTATTTCTGGCATGGTTGCCCCACGTGTTACCGTGTAAGCAGGGATACTCGCTTACACACAGGCAAATCCATGGATGAACGCTTCGAGAGAACGCAGGCGATTAACGATAAGATTCGGTTCCTCGGTTATGAACTGACGGATATTTGGGAGTGCGAATTCGATTGCTGGATTAACGAGCCGAAACAGTCTGAATTATACAGGGAATTAAACAACAACCCACTGGTGTTGCAGGATTATTGTAAAACAGAAATCGTGACAACACGTCAGAAACTCGTGAATTTACTCACATGCCCAGAGATCGAAATTACAAGTATCTTACCTGTAGTCAATGAAATACTTTACGTTAACACGCGAAATACGAAAGATTCTTTGATACCGACACCATACACCAACGTCGTTATAGCTGCATACATCACGGTTTAAGCTCGCCTTAAACTGTATGGCTATTTCGAGAAATTAGATCGACGTGTGCTGTATTACGACACCGACCCGTGTATATACGTGTCGGCTGAGTGCCACAGTGATAACGATTACACGCCACCGCTCGGTAGTCTTTTGAGCGATTTAACAGACGAGCTAGAGTCACACGGTGTTGGTAGCTACATCACGTCCTTCGTATCGGGAGGTCCGAAATTTTATGCGTATAAGGTGTGTAAACCAGACGGCTCGCACGTTGAGGTGTGTAAAGTAAAAGGTATCACGCTAAACTATACAACTAGTTTAGTGATTAATTACGATTGGATGTGTTCTTTCGTACGTGGGGAGACTACGGAGACGGTTGTTTTACACTTCAATGCGATACGTCGTACACCGTTTCACGATGTTGTGACACGGTTAGAATCTAAAACTTGTAAACCAACGGAGATCCGCAAAAGACGTCGTGACGGTCGTTTCAGATCGTTACCCTATGGTTTTGTGTAACCACCATCGTATATTGTTCATAAACATTCTAAGCGATAGTAATATTTTATGTACACCTGTATGTACGCCTGTAATAAATATTATTGTAACAATATTCTTAAAGTATTTGTAATATGATAAAGCACCCCAACCCATTATGTTACAGGATGAAACGAGTTAGCCGTGTACACGGGCTAGCCAGCGATAATGTTACAAAACACTACATCGTTTAGCTCATCTGATGTGGAGCTCGCACCGACATGGGGCTAGCAGCGTTGGCAATAGGCGCTCGCGTGTACGCGCGATCTACAAGATTCGTGGTATCGCGCGCGCTGTGCCCAGGTCCCGCTTTAGGGGGGGAGTGAATCGCGATAGAGGTTTAAAACTATATTCGTAAGGAACATTGTCAAATATATTCATTCGTTGTAATGGATACAAGATGGAAACATCCGTGGACATCGATGATTTGCGGACCCGCGGCACAGTGGGCTGGGAAAGCGAAAAAGTGGGATAAATTTTTATTCCACTGGAAAATATGGTAATAATTTTTTTTTTCGGTAATATTACAGTTCTTGTGATTAACTATTAATATCCGTTTCCGTCGAATACCTTACATTAGATTAAAAAATAGTAGGAAATGGTATAAAATCCGTAAAAAAAATCTCATAGAAAATGAACTATAATTGTTTTTATTATTATTATTTGTGAAATGCTTTTCTGTTTTTTAATTACGAATGCTGATTTAACCATGCCTTTTTTGGGAAATTGTATATATAAATAAAGAAAAAAATGTATTTTTTATTTTTATCAACTATATATGGTTAAATCTCCATGTTTAACACTACACTGTACTTTTATGCCTTTAAAATGCAGTTTTAACTATTTAATTTTGATTAGAAATAAAAATTACATTTTTTTTCATTTCTACGGATAATATTCTAAAAAAGTCGCTTACTAATTTGTTGTAAACATTCTTATTTTGGAAATAAAAATTACTAAAGAAGTGCATAACCTTTTAAAAATCGCATGTTTGATATACCATTCCCCAAAGAGGCGTGTTTAAATCAGCATTATCAATTAAAAACCGAAAAAGCATTTCACAAATAGTGCATTTTCTATAATTTTGTTTTCCGGATTTTATACCATTTCCTACTATTTTTTAATCTAATGTAAGGTATTCGAGGGAAACGGATATTAATAGTTAATCACAAGAACTGTAATATTACCGAAAAAAAAAATTATTACCATATTTTCCAGTGGAATAAAAATTTATCCCACTTTTTCGCTTTCCCAGCCCACTGTGCGCGGGGTATGCGAAGAGGTTCTTCGTAAACAAGTTCTTACGCTTCATCGAGGCCATGAGCGATATGCGCTTTGCGCACATTCTGTTTTACTATTAGAGTTTCACGAGAGACTGCCGCAGAACTCCGATTACGGTAACGATCCGCGTCCGAAACTCGTCATCATCGACATTCTCATGAAGGAATCGTCCAATAACACAGTGATCGACCTTTTTACCAAAGACAGCCATCATAAGGACATCAGCGTTATTTTTATCACGCAGAATCTCTTTCATCAGGGGCCTGTACAGCGCGATATCTCGTTGAACGCCAACCACATCGTTGTATTTAAAAATCCACGCGACAGAGCACAGATACAGCATCTGGCGAGACAGGTGTTTCCTGAAAACCCGCGCTTCGTACAGGAGGTGTACGATGCCACGGCCCAGTCGCACGGTTATCTACTACTCGATTTGAAGCAATCGACCCCCGATAACTGTCGGTTTCGCACGTGCGTGTTTCCTCCGAACCAGTTCCACTACGTGTACGTACCGCTAAAGGGTATAAAGGGGGGGTACAGCGATCGAGACGTACCGGTCATTCGTTTGTAATGGTATCCAGCCCACGCCGCTCTATAGGGCGCAAGCACGCCACAGTGTTAAAGGCTATTTGCCATCTGAAAAGCAAACAACGCAACGCTTTGTTACGAGCGACCGACCCACGGCTCGTCAACTGTATATGCGAATGCGCTCTGAATATTCTTCGTGGCAACGTGCCTCTCACGTCGACTCAGAAACGTTGCTTACGGAAACACGCACCGCTGCTGAGACGTTTATCCAGGCCGAGTTCCGTTGTCAAAACTAGAAAACGCCTTATCGTTCAGAGCGGTAGTTTTCTGCCTCTTCTGCTAGCACCCATACTGGGCACCGTCATATCGAAACTCACAGGGGGAGGTGGATAGGGTATACGCCGCGGAGCGAGGGAGAGAGAGAGAGAGAGAGAGAGAGAGAGAGAGAGAGAGAGAGAGAGAGAGAGAGATCAGTTTATTTGATCTCGGCCGAGGGCCGCTAGACCACAAGGAAAGATATAGTACATACAATAATAATAACATAACATAGTAAAGAGAGCATAGCATAGAGAGTACGATAATAGATAGCTTAAAATAACTTAGTAACTAATAATAGCGGTTAGTCCGTACGTTGGGCACAACTTTACTGTAGGCTAAGGAGATAGGTTTTTAGTTTAGACTTAAAACCTGCCAGAGAGTGCTCGCTTTTCAGATTCGTAGGCAAAGAGTTCCAAGTGAGCGGAGCCCAGACGGCGAAGGAGTTCCTGCATAGTTCGGTACGGTGATTGGCGACAATGAGGTTGCAAGAGCGAGATCGTAGGTCTCTATTTACAACGTCGCCCACAGTTATTAGGGACCTAGCGAGGTACGCAGGATAACCCGAGTGGAGACGCTTATGGACTAGAGAAAGGAGAATATACACACGTCGGTTATCAATTTTCAGCCAGCCCAGTTTATGGTAAAAGGGCGAAACGTGGTCGTCCTTACGAAGGTCAAAGACAAAGCGTACACACGCATTAAGCGTTCGTTGCAGTTTGTTATTCAGGGTAACTGATAGGTCGCCATGCACAAGGCAGCAGTAATCGAACATAGGAAAAATTAAGGAGGATATTAGTCTGATTCTCAGTTTGCGCGATAGAAAGGCTCGCTGGCGTTTCAGCGAGTAAAGGGTACGAAACGCCTTGCCGCAAATATGGCGGACGTGATCATCCCAGGCAAGAGTGTTGGAGATAGTAACTCCCAGGCTTGTAACCAAGGTCACCCATTCAATAGGGGCCGATCCGATGCTGAGGTTAGGTGGATTGGCGCGAGAGATGTCGTTTATATACCGGGCACTACCCAAGATCATGGCCTTTGTTTTAGCCGGATTCAGGGACATGCAGTGTTCATCAGCCCAGTGTTGAATAGCAACCAAATCTGCCTGAACTTTCTCAAGAGCCGCAGGTAGGTCTTCTGGTTTAAAGTGATGATGGAGCTGGAAGTCATCCGCATACACTGCATAGCGGCAGAAGCTAAGGACCGATGGGAGACCTCTGATATAGATGTTAAATAGCAGCGGTCCCAGCACCGAGCCTTGCGGAACGCCCGAGTTGACGGGCACGCTAGGTGATTGCTCCCCAGAAGGTAGGTGCACTGATTGGGTGCGATCAGTTAGGTATGATGTGAACCAACGCAGAGCTGGAGGCGAGAGTCCGATATCGCGAAGTATATGTAATAGTTTGCGGTGGCATATGGAATCAAAGGCCTTAGAAAAGTCGACGAGGATAAGGATCGTCAGTTCCCGTCTATCTATCGCATGGCGTACATCGTCTAAGATTCGAAGTAAGGCCGACTGAGTGTTGTGTCCGGACCGAAAAGCGGACTGCAGAGGGTCGAACAGATTTTTAGTAGAGAGGTAGTCCGATAGCTGAGTGGCCACGATTTTTTCCAGTACCTTCGAGATAGAGCATAGGAGCGATATAGGACGGTAGCTAGCTGGTGAGGTAGATGCCGGGTACGATTTTGGGATGGGGCGGATTATCGAGCACTTCCAGGCAGATGGGAAGACGCAATGTGATAAGGACATATTAATTAGATAAAGCAGGATTGGAAAAATTTCCCTAAGCCCGATACTCAAGTCAGCAGTGGATAGACCATCCGTTCCTTTTCCCTTTGACCCTAATTTGGTAATGACGTCGAGTAGGCAAGCAGGTCCAACATCCATAAAGTAAAAATTAGAGTCATCAAAGGTACAAGATGGAGTGAAAGCGAGGGATGACTCATCGATAGGTTCATGGTGGTGAAACACACCAGCATAGTAGCTGGAGAAGTCGCTGGCTGACAGATTGGCTGGTAGTGCTGCCTCCCGTCTATTGTTTATTAGACCCAGACGACGCAGATGCTGCCAGAGAAGGGCCGGGCTTGGCTCCGAGTCGATAACTTCATGTATGTGAGATGACTTAGCCCTGATTATTAAGGCGCGAATCTGATTACGGAGTTCGCGGTATTCGCAAAAGGTACTGTTAGACTTTGTGCGTAAAGCCTGCCTGTGTAGCCTGTCGCGTTTGCTCATAAGGTTTTTGATGTCGGATGTGATCCAGGGGGCCGGAAGGCGCCGCGGGTAGAAAGTTTTGACCGGAGCGTGAGAGTTAAGTGCATGTGTAAGCACAGTAGTCAAAAATTCAGCCACTTGGTCAACAGAGGTGTTATCGTAGACGACGTTCCAATTTATGTCCCTAAGGGAAGCCAAGAATCTTTCTAAGTTAAATTCCCGATAGTCCCTGGTGGTAATCCTAGGCGCACGTAGTGGAGGTATCTTTAAGGCGACTTTGATCAGCAGTGCATCATGAGCCGACAGGGAGGGAACCTCAGTCTGTGCTGCTTCAGGGAGTGATGCCCACTGGCACACAACCCGATTGCGCACACGCCCAGTTGGACACAAACCATTGGACACAACACGATTGGACACAGTGTCCATTCCGCACAGCAAGATTGGACACAATGCCGATACGACACATTAGTTTTGGACACAGACCGTTTAGCATGCGATAACATTGGACACATTAGAACTGTGTCCAATCTTGTTGTGGCGAATTGGTTTCGTGTGCGATCTGACTACGTAAGGACGGACCGTGAAATTGGACACAGATAGTTGTAGATAAATTTCAGATAATTCATTGGACACAAAGCTAGCTGCACAAATATTATACATACGAGATCAATGGAACAGGTTCTTACGTACTTTTCTGAAATAATGTTGAAGTTATTATAGAAATGTTACATGCTAGATTATAGGGAAGTGAACGCTCATAAGTTTATCCCAACAGCATTTAAATACATATATGCATATTAAAAAGCTGCAATATCAAGGATTCAAATATGAGTGAAAAAATAGTATTGTGACGTATAACTGTTCTGTACGGTTACGGGGTAAAAATCTGGCCCATTATTACATTATTATAAAATATTCATCAATAGTCGTATTCTTTACAAAACGTGTGACTTTCAACTCACGAATAAATCCCATTGGCTAGTGTAAATTATCATGTTATAATTAAGATAATAATTAAAAATTTCATTAAAATGCATTACCAAGTCATTAACAAGAAACATTGAACATAGAATTCATTTATGCCTGATGACGATTATCTCTACCTATTTGACGCGAACACTTTGTAAAGTTACAAATATTGGAAGATCATTTTTAGAAGATATATAATAAATTTATTATAAATGTACCACAGCAGTTCACATTCCCTCACTTCCTGTAGAGTTCTGGTTACATCGATATACCTTATTGTAAGGAGACCTGGAGAGATAATAATTATTAAATGCCAATACTATAAATTTTGTCGTTTTAAATATCTAGGCATTGGTCTTTGCTATCTTGTTTCGTCGTTTGACTGTACTCTTCTTTCAGCCTTTTTAAACTATTGAAGTTTAGCAATTGACATGTTTCTTGTTAATGACTTGGTAATGCATTTTAATGAAATTTTTAATTATTATCTTAATAATAACATGATAATTTACACTAGCCAATGGGATTTATTTGTGAGTTGAAAGTCACACGTTTTGTAAAGAATACGACTATTGATGAATATTTTATAATAATGTAATAATGGGCCAGATTTTTACCCCGTAACCGTACAGAACAGTTATACGTCACAATACTATTTTTTCACTCATATTTGAATCCTTGATATTGCAGCTTTTTAATATGCATATATGTATTTAAATGCTGTTGGGATAAACTTATGAGCGTTCACTTCCCTATAATCTAGCATGTAACATTTCTATAATAACTTCAACATTATTTCAGAAAAGTACGTAAGAACCTGTTCCATTGATCTCGTATGTATAATATTTGTGCAGCTAGCTTTGTGTCCAATGAATTATCTGAAATTTATCTACAACTATCTGTGTCCAATTTCACGGTCCGTCCTTACGTAGTCAGATCGCACACGAAACCAATTCGCCACAACAAGATTGGACACAGTTCTAATGTTGAGATGTGATAAGTCGAAGGACTTATTGACGTCTTATCAGGCCAGTTAAATCAATCTCTTTGGAGATTAGTTATAGGCTAGGACTCAACAAGGAGTCACTCATCAGCCCAGGAAATAGTTAATCGAACGAATTTTAATAATTATAGATCGTGAAAAAATTCTGCCACAGCCCGGATTTGAACCAGGAACTACAGGGGTCTAACCTGTCGCGTTACCAGTTTCGCCACCGTGGCTCTGACAGAATGTCTCCACGATCCTAATTCGCTACAACTACAGTGTTTATAGACAATCTTTATATATTAATTCTTTAAAGTGTAATGTCGGCCGTACTTAATTATGAGATGTGATAAGTCTAATCACATAAGTCTAATTATGAGATGTGATAAGTCTAGTCACAGTTCTAATGTGTCCAATGTTATCGCATGCTAAACGGTCTGTGTCCAAAACTAATGTGTCGTATCGGCATTGTGTCCAATCTTGCTGTGCGGAATAGACACTGTGTCCAATCGTGTTGTGTCCAATGGTTTGTGTCCAACTGGGCGTGTGCGCAATCGGGTTGTGTGCCAGTGGGCATCACTCATACGCAGGGATGCGTGATCTGGGCCCATAACCTTTTACAACTGTCGATTAATATCGATATTTGTATCTGGTTTCTCTGTGAGGAGAGGATTTGGACGAGGTGTAAAAATAATGAATTTTATCTTGAAGAAAAGCACGTTTTCACTTTATTGCTCTGCTTGTATACACACGACACGAGAGGCGACGCTACAACTGCCAAGAACTAGTTACTTTTTTTTCATCGCTGTGGCCCACTTCGCTCTTGTTTCCTCTCCCACCATTAGACCGCGACAAACCTACTGCCTCGATATTAGTAATTTACGAATACACAACACAATCAAATCAAACAGTTTTCAATTGTTCTTCGAGCACGACTCAAGTGGTAATTATAGTACTTTGCGATACAAGTGCGAGAAAGCGAACTTTATAGGCAGGCGGTGAAGTTGGTCGCACGAGCCGCAAACGAGTAACACAACGGCACGAGCCGAAGGCGAGTGCTGTTTGTTTTACGAGTGCGGCGAGTTTGACAAACTTCACGACCTGCGTATAATGTTCGCTTTATTGTATCAGTATCGCATAATATTTTCTGTAACGAATGCATGAAAAACGCTACTTTTTGTGCCTCCAAAGTGACTGGAACATCTCTTCGTTGGAGGAGGCAGCCATAAGAAGAGCAAGAAAGCCTTCCAATGTGAATGCATTTCATGCACTCAGAGAAAAAAATGGTAGAGGCAACTATAAATTTGTAGTTAAATACGACCTCAACTTTATTCTTTTAGTTACTTATACTAATAATATATGGTCAGTGCAACTGCAGACTCTAGCTACAACAACTATTTCTCATCAGTACGTGTAAGTGACTTGCATTGCATTATGGCAAGTATTCAAAAGTGGTTACAGGTTTTATAAATATATAAATTAACTTGTTGATTCTAAGAGTTTGATATCGAAGCAATTCGATGGATTGGACCACTAGGTGCTGTACGTTAGTACCTCTTATCGCCTCTTCGTCTTTTTTTTAGAATTTTGTAACAACTAAAGTTTGAAGCTTATCGACGCATTGACCCACTTCTGCTTGCGGGTATGCCTATCCCTCTGGTGGCCGGTGACTGTATTCCGCCAATTATTTTAATAACAATCGTCTGCACTGACCATATATTATTAGTATAAGTAACTTAAAAAATAAAGTTGAGGTCGTATTTAACTACAAATTTATAGTTGCCTCAATCCATCTTTTTCTCTGTGTTGCAGTCACGTTAACAAAGAAAACAGTTGAAGTAATTATAAAAACAGTTGTGTAGACCAATTATTATATAGCTGTCACTTAATAGTTATCAAAACTATCCCGATTTCTCTGAGTGTGACAGCGCGCGAGAACAAAGTTTACTTTATCGCACTAGTGCGAGAAGAAAGCACTAGTGCGGTATCCATTGTTATAAAGCGCCACTTTCGCCACACTTCGGAGGCACGAAAAGTAGTGTTTTTCATGCATGAGTTACATAAAAAATATTTCGTTCTTCATTAAGGCCACCTCTTCCAGGATACGGTCGAAGTAAATAATTTGTCAACTGAAAAGCTTCATCACCTATCAGTACGTATGGTAAGGGCATTCCATCAACAGTAAACGGGTATAGTTTAGGAACATGCATTTTCATCTGTCCAAACTTCTGGCCAATCTTGGAATCTCGAAAAATGCCACCATCACTTCGTCGGCCATAAGCAATCGGCCAATATCCACGAAAGTAAACGAATAATTTGCATCGCAAATTGCCATTAATACGATACTATGATGATTTTTATAATTGTAGTATGCTGAACCAGCGTTATCAGGACACTGTAACAAATGTTGTTCCTATGTTGTTACACAATATATCCCAACCCATATCATGCCACAACGTATCTTTGCGCCGAATCCATCGAGAAGTTTTGATTTTATATTTTGAATTTTTCGAAAAGTCAAATTTATCAATATAATTCTCGTCAAGTTTGACCGACTGAGCTCCAACTTTCCAAAAGTATAGAACATCATTCAGCCGTGATATGTATCAAATTTTCCGGAAATCGGCAAAACGGATTTGATTCTACATATATTCAAGTTTTGAAATGTTGAACTTCAGGATTTAAATTTTGCAATTTGCTTCCTTTGAATCGTCAGGAGTAAATGAAGATTCATCTATGAGGAAGTCAAAGATTTAAAAGAAAATGAAAATGCTTCCTCACATAGGGACTTCATACACTACCTACGATTCGGAGGAAGCAAATTGCAAGTTTCAGCTTGCGGCTTGTTTATACCTGTATTTGGATATGCTTTCCGTCAACAGCACCTAAGCAATGCGGAAATTGCCATTGCTCATTGAATTCATTAGCAATTTTCAGCCAATCTGTTGTTTTCAAAGGGTACGGTAATACTTCCTTACTAAGACAACTCCAAATAATTTGGCATGTTTCGATTAATATATTGATTGTTGTTGTGAAACCGACAAGATATTGGTAGGATAATGAAGTCAAACAATCACCTGTGGCCAAATATCTAATAAAAAAATGATGTAATTAGTATATTCGTGTTAATTTCGGGTGAATAATGATTTGTATTAGAAAAAGAGTCAGAGTCATCGCAAGTCGTGCTGTTGCCGAGATGGGCTCTCTTACTACATGCGCTTTCGATATAAAAGGACTAACCAAACATAATAATCTCTCAAATTGTGCTGCAGACATTCGGAAATAATTTTCAAACTTATCTGCGAAGGAAGAAAGTGTTGGAAATACGGCTTCGAAAAATCCATGTTCGCGCCGTAATTTGAATAAGGGATGAACCCAAAAACGTTTCTTTGCATATTTCTTTCGAGGAAATTTTAACGATATTTCGTTATATATCAGAGCACATAAAACTCTTTTTAGTCTTATTATTGCTATGTATCGTTGCCCAATTACTATTTGGCACTGATGTATCCATTTTTTATATTGATACATCGCAGACATTCTTTTCAATTACTGTTGTTATTTAGGGAGGTTAAGAATCATACATGGCAATCGATAGGTCGGCTTTCGATATATTTATTACTTTTTTGGACGCTTATTTTTAACAATAGTTTCGATGACGCTAAACGTTGACGCTGACGCCACACTTTGACGTGACGATTTGACGCTCTTTTTTTCCAGATGGCGTTTTCGTCGAAATTATACCACGTGACTATATTTGACGCTCAAAACCAGCGTCAAGCGTCAGCATGAAATTGCACCTTAACAAAACAAAAATTGGTGTTGATACTATGGAGCAGATGCTATGGCGATACACTACACGTAGGCGGACTAATCGATGGCCTCTTGCATTTTTTTATAATATTCTTGACATTGCCAGTCTTGCTTCTTATATCATTTATGTTGAAAATAATAAAATGATTAAAAAGAAGACAAACCAACGCCGATTATTTTTACGTCAGCTGGGTGAAGAATTATGTATGCCAACAATTGAAGATCGTTCTCAAAATGTTCAGGTTATGAGAAATTTAACAACAAAGCTAAGGGTTAAAAGTCCGTGCGACACCGCGTGCTCCTGCGTGAGCCCAGCGTGTTATTGTTTAGTCGTGCGTGTTTAGCGCGTTATAGTTTTTTAGTGTATTCGTTTCTGAATTCTTTTCTTTTGTATTTTTGTTTGTATTGGCACTTCCATTATTAATTATATTCTTTTCTATCTTACCCCGTTTTCCCCTTTCTTTTTGCGTTCCCCTCACCCTTTGTATTGCGGTAGCTAATTAGCGAGGACTCTGGGCGGACATAATCTGCCCAGCACGTCACAACTTTAAGAGCCTTGTAGTGATTGAAGGTCAATTTTTCGATATCTACGTTCGTCACTCATTTCTTTCTCCTTTAATACTGATAAAGCTATTTAATTTAGAATGTATTGAAACAATTATATCTATGACTACGAAATAAAAACTTACTGAAGTTATCGAGAAACGAGAGAGTACTTAAGTGAGCGCTCTAGAGTCCCCTATCGATTGAAATTGTGAAGCTTTAATTCGCAAGGTATTTAAATAGGTATATTTATTTGTTGCTAATCCACAATACATAATTTGCTATGCATAAATTGAGACATTTCGCGATTTTCGAGGATTAGGAATCACGAGACTTTTTAAAGGGTTTGTGCACTGGGCGGGCGTCTTGATAAAAATTAATACTTGATTTTTAAAATTAAATAATCTTGCTATATTATCCTATAAATTACATTCTAGAAAGTCATTAAATTTCCATTCTTTCACACACACGCACTCTTATAATTGTGTACAGTTTGTAACACGAAGGTTACAATAGACCCCCTCCGCCCCCTGGCTCGAGGTCCCACAGGCCTTGAGTAACGCGTGTAGTATAGCCTGTAATGATAACTGCGTATCCTTAAGTATTGTAATCACCGATTTCTAGTGTTTTAGGTAAATTGTATATAGGATAAGATCCCTCCCCTCCACCCTTCCCTCCCTACCACCATCCCTGTAGGGCACTGGCTCGAGGACCATCGTCGAGGACCAACAGCACCCACCATCACCGAGGACACCATCGTGGACCTGCTACGAGAACACAGCATCCCTGGAAGGAGCAAGAGAGTGGCTACGTCGCCGAGGCAGCGGAAGGCAGGGATGGCATGGGCAGGAGGACCAGCTGATCCGACCACAGGGAAATGACGCCAGCACAGCCCACCACGACCGCCACGATTATGCAGCCCGGTGCAGTCCCGTCACACGGGCAAGAAAAACGTCCCGTGTGACAGCGGCGGAGCCCTCTCCCTCCGAGTCCGCGGACGTGCCCGGGAGGACTTTGACAGGCCCTGGAGGCCGCCATCTTGACCGGCGCGCGCAGCCAACACGCGCGCCGGCGAAGCCAGCACCGTGTTGCCGCCACGAGGCCCTGGAAGGCCCGGCGGCACTGCCAATTTCAAAAACGACCAATGCCCTGCCATGCCGGAACTGCCAGCCAATGCCAGAGCGCGTAGCCCTCTCAGCTGAGCAGCCACCACCAATCATCGAGGCCCTGGAGACCCACGAGGTCCAGGAATCGGGAAGAAGACGACACTTCGAGCCAGACCGTAGACATAGTTAGCACGTGCGAATTGGTAGCGAAAAGAACGAGTGGAGAATAAAGAGCGAGTAAAGAGCGAGTGAAAGTAGTGAGCGCGTGGAGAGTAGAGAACGAGTGAGAGTAGTGAGCGAGTGGAGAATAAAGGGCGAGTGAAGAGTAGTGAGCGAAGAGTGAGGATTTCCCCTAGGAATTATCAGTGGAGCGAGAGTGGTGGATTACGTGCGTTGCGGAAACCATCTGAGTGAGTACGAGTGTATGCTTGAGACTTCCCACTTTACCTCCCCTTCCCTAGCACTCCCTTTATCATACTTTGCGCAGTAGATTTTGTAGGTCCCTTCAGGACACCGTTAGCCGTCCCCACGTGGGCCGGCATTTCAGTAGTACTTAGTGTATCTCCGACGGGCCTTCCGCCCTTACACTCGAGGCCCGTGGTATATTGCTTGCGCCCTAGATTTAGTATTTCTGCGTTCCCTTTGAAACCCTCCGTGCCCTGCCCTTTCCAACACCTGCCCTCTTCCCATCCCAGAACCGAGGTAATTTCGTAAGAAGCCATTTTGAGTTCGGGAACCTTCCTCCCTGAGATCCCCTCACCTCTCCCGCCGCTAGCCCAGTTAGCCCCAAATAGTAAACAAACGAGGACCTCTCGGGGTCACTCGTCGGTGCTACACCGTAACAGTAGCTGGCGCCCAAAACCATCCGACTCCGAGTCCCCAGCTGATAGCCCTCCCCTGTCCCGCCTGCCCCCTCCATCCTCCCCCACTAGACCGCTGCGTGCTCCTGCGTGAGCCCCGCTTGTCATTAGTTAGTCTTTTCTTTTCTGGTATATTTTTGTCTTCTTTATTGTAGTGCTTTTCGAATTATTATAGAATACACATTCTTTTCTTTATACTACCCCGTGTGCCCGTTCTTGATTTCCCTTTCCCTCCGCGTTGAGATAGCTGCTATTGCGAGACCCTGGATAGGAATCACCTAGCCAGTACGTCACAAGTTATATTATCGTACCGTAGGCGACAAGAAGTGTGTTTGTTTATCTTTCCGCTATACTAGCTTTTAGGAGCGGGAAAGAGATTGCCGGAACTACAATACAGCAGATTACACAATGCGTTCGATGACTGTAGGCCAGCTAATGGTAGGAGTGATAATGATTCAGAACCCACAGATGATCACAATGACCCCCGTTTGTCGAATCTCTTATCTTGAGTATGGATTCGACTCAGACAGCTACTAATTACAATGACATTGGGAGCTGAGTCTTTTAAAGGATTAGGATTTGGTATTTTTGGTCGATTCCTGATAGTTCCGGCACAATGAGTTTGCTGCAGAAGATCTACATGGATTGCAGATTTCCTTTATTCCCGATGTATGTAACTCTGTATGCCACACCACAGCAGTGGTCAATTTTCGAACAATTTGTTTAACTAAATCACCCTCATGATCAGTAATAATATAGGCACTGATTTACAGTTCCCTTATTTGCAGCACTTCCATGTTTAATTACAGCTCTAAGTGCCTAGCACTAGAAACATGTGGATAATTCTGGGTGGGTCGTATCTGGTCCTTATGGTACCATACCACAACCACTACTCACAAAATGTAAAAAGTTCTAAAAATTACTCTTTATAATAAACATAGTAACATCTATGACAAAATAGATTTCTTTCCTTTGAAACAAGGATTTTTGAAGGATGTTAATCATTTTGAAAAATTCACTTTCAAAAAACTGAATCTTAAAAAATTGGCTTTTTAAGTGACGACCAAGTAGTATTGGATAAGAAATAACTTAATAGTTTATAAATTTTTAAATGATAAATCATAATTAAGTATAAACAGCAGCAATAAAACAATGGAATAATGAAAACATTACACAAAATTCTGCAAATATTATTGAAATAATGAACTAGCACCAGATTATATAATAAGCAGATATATAATGATTTATATATTTGGCATTATGGTTTTAACAATATTTGTACATATAAAAGTAATGTAAAATATATATCAATCTTTTATGAAGGAAAGCAATTCACAGCAATTACGTACTTGATGTGTGTTTGCACACAAAAGTATTTTTGTGGGAGATTATACAGGGTAAGGCACTAACTATTACCACCTAGAATAACTCCGAAAATATGATAGTAATAGAAAAGTTTTTGAAACAAAAGTTGCATGGGCAACTGGGGCTGTTATATGTCGATAGCTTTTGTTGCTAGATGGAGTTGCTTCAGAGATTTGAAGATCAACTTTGTTTTTTTAGGTAGAATGCTACGTTTTGATACTCATTTTCTGTTAGCGGCTATCGAGACGAATCCAATGATGTGCAACATTAAGGTCTTTGAACGTCAACGAAGGTCATTTACGGCAAAAAGATGAAATAAACTTACATTTACAGATGGTGTTCAAAGTGATTACCATTGGCATCAATGCAATGCTACAATCTCCTTATCACCGATTGAGTAGTATTTCTTATGACTTCGGTACATATCAAATCACACACTCTAACAATTCTCTCTCTCGCATATCTTCAGGCGTAGTTGGAACTTCTTTATAAACAATGTTTTTCAAAAATCCCCACAAGAAAAAATCCAGAGACGTCAAGTCTGGTGAACGAGCCGGCCATGATACAGCTCTCCCGCGTCCAATCCAACGATTTGGAAATCTTCTTTGCAACTCATTTCTAGCTATCAGCGAAAAATGTGCCGGACACCCATCGTGTTGATACCACATTCTGTTTCTTGTTTCTAAAGGTATTTCCAATGACGGACCTAATGTTTCTTGAAGGAATGTGGTGTACTTCCTACCATTAAGATTTCCTTCGATGAAATAGGGACCGATAATTCTGTCCTCAATAATCCCACACCTTCCATTCACCAACCATGGTCTTTGGTATGCAACTTAGCGCACCCAACATGGATTTTCAGTTGACCAAAAATGCATGTAATGCAAATTAATATTACCATGATTCGTAAATGTTGCTTGATCAGTAAATAAAATCCAATTAATAAATGAGTTATTTCTCTGAATCTGGAGTTGAGCCCATTGGCAGAATTCAATACGATTCATGAAATCCGTACCAGTTAATTCCTGGTGAAGACTGATATGGTAAGGATGATATTTATGGCGACGCAGAACACGAATAACACTTTTCTGGCTTACGCCAGATTCCCTTGCGATTTGACACGAACTAACACAAGGATCTCGAATCACAGTGGCAAGAATACCGATTTCCGTTCTTCCGATTTCCGATTTCCGTTCTTCTTTCCGTTCTTCGTAAGTTACTTGCTTTTGCCGGTTATTTTTTCGATGGATTAACGATCCAGTTGTTCTTAATTTATCGTACAAATATTTAAATGTACGGCGTGTAGGGCGAGAACGTTGAGGATATCTTTCAGCGTATAAATCTCTAGCTCTCACTGAATTTTGCTGGCATTCTCCGTAAATGAGAAGCATATCGGTTTGTTCTTCGAAAGAATACATCATTTAAATTCGCTTGATTCGATGATACTAGTCTTAAGGTGCCTGTCCACGTGAGAGTAAAACTCTCGAAAGTCGCTCTCGAGAGCAATACTCGCCAATGGACACGCTCCTGAGAGTAACTCGCAGGCAGTAGCGTCAAACTCGCGGAGAGCAGACTCGCGAGAGCTTGCTCTCAAGTGAACAAGTTCAAATACGCTATCTGATAGTTACTCGCAGAGGTTCGAACCAAGTTCGAATTGTGACAGTACTCTCAGAGGTATGACCATGGCTAGACACACTTGGTCGCAAGAAGATACGCGTGCATTAATCGCAGTATACAAACAAAATCCCATGCTTTGGAATATCAAATGTGATGAATATCACAACAGAGATTTAAAAAATGAGGTGGTTTCTAATCGAGCTGTGGTCATTCCGATGAAATTCCGAAACTGGGACGTGTCCTGTAGTACCAATTCACGTACAAGATTATTAGTAACGCCGAGTTGTGATGTCCGTGTTACCCAGGGTAACCGTTAGAACGATCGGACTGAAATTTGGCACGCAAGTAAAGTAGATATCCCTCTTTAACTGTTGCGACTTTTATTGAAATATATGCAGCCATTCAGATTTTATGTCATTTAAAATTTTTTGAAAAAAGGGCGGGGTCGCTCTAACTTTCGTAAAGGTTCGACGATTTAGCTAAATAGTCCTTCATAACGGAAGATACGTTCAATGTTGTTTGGTATTGAATTTCGAGAAGATCGCTAAAGCGGTTCCGATTTTACGTGGTTTTGAAATTTTCAAAAAATTATCGTTATTTGTTTATTTTTTTTACCTCATTTTAACTGTATTATCAATAAAAAAAAGTTACAACATTCGGACAAAAGCTGAACTAAAAGACGGTAATATATGTATATAAATAGCCAAAATAAATCAAAGAACTTCCTCATAGTGGAGGCTTTCTGAACGAAGGAAAAGAATCAAGCAAAAAAAATGTTCACACATATTTCATAACATATAAGCACGTTTGTTATAGCCATGTGATTACTATTCAATAAGGGATTTAATCGCTTCGACGGATTGGTATGTTCTGCTACACCCTGTACAGTCTAGTGAAGAGAATCGAAATTCACGTGTTCTTTTATTTTTGTTTTCGTGGTTTGATACTACTACTACTGAAAAAAATCGATTTGAGAGAGACGAAGGGACTCAAATTTAAAAAAGCATGCTGTTTCATCAGAAGCAAAGTGTAAGATTCTACTTTGCATCATTGTGATAGAAAAAACCAAGTAAAATAATGAGGAAGCAATTTGCAAAGTTCTTTGCATCCTTGTTTTAATATGCAACGCAACTATTATTGCTGCGGCGGCTTGTTGTTTACGAGAAGCCATCTCGGACACTACTGATGGGGCGCGACGTTCGCGAGTGCTCTCGAGTGGACGTGGTCCTGAGAGTAATTCGTGACAGTAACTCTCCGGCTACTGTCTGATCTGCTCGCGAGAGTGAAACTCACGAAAAAATACTCTCACGTGGAAACAGTCCTGAGAGTACTCTCGAGAGCAACTCTCAGAATTTACTCTCACGTGGACAGGCACCTTTACCATTCTTATTATTGTTGTTTTGCGATATCGTCCGAACAGTGTTTATTTGTCATTATCAGGTTCGATAAATACGCCATGTTTAGTAACTATTTACACTATTTCCAAGAAATGCGAGAAAGAATTGTTAGAGCATGTGATTCGATAAGTGCCGAAGTGATAAGAAATACTACTCAATCCGTGATAAGGATGCAATGCAGCATTGCATTGATACCAATGGTAATCACTTTGGACACCGTCTGTAAATGTAAGTTCATTTTACCTTTTTGCCGTAAATGACCTTCGTTGACGTTCAAAGTCCTTAATGTTGAATATAATTGGATTCATCTCGATAGCCGCTAACAGAAAATGAGTATCAAAACGTAGCATTCTATCTAAAAAACAAAGTTGACTTTCAAAACTCTGAAGCGACTCCATCTAGCAACCAGAAACTATCGACATATAACAGCCCCAGCTGTCCCATGCAACTTTTGTTTCGAAAAGTTTTCTACTTTTATCATACTTTCGGAGTTATTCTAGGTGGCAATAGTTAGTTCTTCACCCTGTATAATAGTTATTCGGTACATTGGATTACGAAGAGAATTTGGAAATACTGCAACCATTCTGCAATATTAAAAATAAATCAATACAGGATTTTGTTTTTTTCGAGAAACTGTCTTCTAGAGCAGTTGTTTTCGAGATATTGTTTTTCGTGCTATTCCTGCATTTATTTGCTAGAAATTAGTTTTTCAGGAAATATTTTTTGAGAAAATGTGGTTTCAATAAATTTTCTCTTCGGGGCATTGTTTTCGAGAAATTTTCTGCAAACGATTGCATGGAGGTGCAGATTATGTAACGGTTTTTTTCGGAACAACATACTGTATACGAAGAAAAATAATTGTTCTGTTCGAATCTCGTGTTTATTGCTATAATTGTAGAAGTTTGAAACTTGAGATTGTGCAAAGAAATGAATTTTTTGTTTTTTTAATTGCAGCAACATCTTGGCCACCAATTGATACATCAAAATCGCCAACGATATCGAAGAACGTCCGTGACATCTACGACTTTCGTTCTTCTGACTGGTTTGTAGGAGGTGCTACTAGTCCAAAGGATTTAGTTATATTGATCGATAGTAAGAACTATGCGTCCGCTAAATTTCGCGAGTTAACGATTGCAACAGTGAATGCAATCTTGGATACTCTTGGTCCAGATGATTATGTAAACGCATATCGATATGCGGACAGTGCTGAAGAAATCGTTCAATGTTTCAAGGACAGCCTTGTTCAAGCATCACCGGATAATATCAGAGAACTTAAACTAGCTATGAATACAATAAAAGCAGAAACAGCTACGAACATATCTGCAGCGTTTATGACCGCTTTCGAGATTTTACAAAAGTATAACAGAACTGGTCAGGGCAGTCAGTGTAACCAGGGAATCATGTTAGTTACACATGATAGTGCAAATGCCCCTACGGAACTGATTAAACGATATAACTGGCCACATATGCTCGTTAGAATTTTCACATATCTTGTTGGAGGAGACAGAAGTCCAGAAATCCAAAATATGGCATGCACGAATAAAGGTACGTAATTATTACCTTCTTAACCCATTGCGGACCAGACATTTCATTGCTAATTATATCCAGTAGCCAGCTATATTTTTAGATATACATATAGTAAATACGAGATATCTCGTCATTAGCCTCCAACGGTGGAATACGACAGGCGAGGTATCTCGTTATCCGTCTGTAATGTGTTAAGTACAACCATTGTAAAACTTTTCGAATAACGTGATTCTTTATATTTCTAGTAGAAAAGTCTTCTAATTATATCATAATAATGAAGTACAAAATAATTATGAGATTACTCTTAATATTAAAAAATAATCAGGTCCCATTAATATCTTTAATAAAAATGTTCTAACGTGATTAGTACGTTAACTTCTAATATATAAAATTTTATAACTTGATAGTGAAAGAAAAAATTGCCAGACATATTTTGATACATGTGTTCATCTCTTTTTATTCAATTAATGAACTCAAGGTCCTTCCGGGCTATAACTTTGTTTTCTCTTACAAACAAAACTAAAAAATGCAAAATTACATTGCTCTGCCTTTCTTTTTATTTATGACTCAAATAATAATTTTTTTTCTTGTTTTCTCTACTCAACCCCTCTCTTTCTCATAGTTTTCTTTGTCCTTTCCTTACCTTCTCCTACTAACTCTCTTTCTCTTTCGTCTCACACGCACCATTTTCCTTCCATCCTCAGCCTTCTATTTCCTACCTTTATTTCACTCCCTTTCATCCACTCTTCTTCTACACTTCCGTCGTGTCAAATCTTTGTTCACCCTAGTTCTGTCCTCTTTTCCTTTCCGAATTTTTACTATTAGACTTCTTCCTCTTCTTTCAATATTTTCATTTTCTTTGTTATTCTTTCTCTTCAACAGTTTCTCCCTTGTTTTCTCTCTCCCTCCTTTTTCATCCTTCTTTTTCTTTCCCTTCACCGCACCATCTTTTTCTTCCAAATTATCCTTTTTACTTTCCACTGTCCTCAATATATTCTCCCATCTTCCCCTTTCACCCCCCCCCCCTTACCCGTATCCTTGTAGAAATTTAATTAGGACTACGAGCAAGAGACGATTAACTTTCTGCAATTCTGATCGGACTATGGTTCAGACAACCGATAGGTACTCGATAGATGCTGTAACGCTTTAGCCATAAAGGCCGTACCAGGTGAATAGATATATTATATCAGTAGGCTTTCTAATCAATACAATATTATACTTCGGAACTGCCTTACAATTTATTGGACTGTTAGTATTCGTGAAAATAGGGGAATGTCGTCAGGGTCAGACCACTTTTCGACTTTTACCCACAACTTTTGTTTAGCAAGGTAAGTATAGCACATTGTTAGAAAGGTCCAATGATTATAAAACTTTTTTGAAGCATGGTGAATTGCTATGATAAATAAGTAGTGCAATTAAAAAAAAAATGCTCTCAAGGTTGATCCTTTCTGTCTACGTTGAATCACTGGGAAGAATCGACGAAATATGAGGTGAAATAATTTCCTTTTTTTATTCAATCTTATAAAATTAAATAGTACAATATTGAAGAAAAAATCAGTCAAAATAGCTTTTTGTCAGTTTGGCGTACTTCAAATGCACTTCTCTCTTGCATTCGATGCAAGCAACAGAGGTGTTGCGGTTTAAGTGTTTAGGCATCTCTTCTTAAACCTTCAATCCATCCCACTTCTTTTCCTATGCACTCGTCTTCTTTTTTTTCCAGTGATCACCTTTCTGCTTCTTTGTAAACGCCCAAATATTTTCTTCCTTCTCCTTCCTCTGCTCTGTTGCTCTTCGTTTACGCAAGTTCACTTTCTACGTCGTTGCTTCTCTGCCTTTCTAATTGTTTTTCCTACTCTTTCCTCTTTTGCTTTATCTTACCTTTTTATCTATTTCCTCATCCCTCTTGCCTGCTCTGCTATCCTCCCTATTTTACCTACTGTTGTTTACTATTTTTTCTCTTACATGCTTCTATTGTTCCACAGGTATCAAGAGCTATCCTCGTCACCTTCTTCTCACCATATGGTGCGCTCCTTCCCTTTCGAACCTCAATTTCCTCCCACTGCCTTACTAGTTTTCCTCCCTTTTTAAAACACATCCCTTTCCTCCATTCCTCCTCCAGCCTCTCATACCACCCTTTTCTTTCTTAATATTTACATCATCTCACTTAGATAGTCCCTATTCAACATAGTCGTTTACAGAAACAGTTTAGAGAAACAGTTGTTTCTCTTTCACTTGTTAAACCTTATAACATATCTTCTAATATACAGAATGCCTGATAAGTCGTAGACAATTGGTTCGAGGAGAACCGATAACGTTTAATAAGTTTTCGAGAAAATTGATATTAAAAATTGGACAATTTCACCAATTAAAAGCGTCAGCCGATCGGCAGGAACAAATTAGGCATTGGATGGGTGAAATATTGTACTTAATAAGTGCACATACCTCTACACCCTCACGCACTACGTACAGTGGTAGCATCATACTGGACATGTACTGAACAAGTGAGACAATACAGAAATTTTATGTGCGTTCATTGGACTGCATGTTCAGGTAACGAAATACTTATTGATTTCTGACAATCATCTGACGCTCTTGATTAGCGGAAATTTCCAATTTTAATTACCGGTTTTTTCAAAACTAATTGAAATATTTTAATTCTGCTAGCATCATTTTCTTCAGAATTTTATGACGAATTTAATGGTATGTATTATGTATAACTTGTTCAGGATTTACTGAATGCCCTGTATATCTCATCTCATATGAAACAGTTTTTGATTACTTCTTATTGCCTTACGTATTCCACATACAAGAACGTAATAAATTTTGTAAATGTCCATTGTATGTTTGGTTAAGATTTTTGTTATATTCGCAGATAATTTTTAATTTTCGCAATTGCGATTCTCGGCAGTCTTTAGGGACCTTAAGATGAATTTGATCAGCAACATTCTCTACACTCATTTCATTAATGTAATCACAAAATTTGTACCTATTTTATGATTAAAAAATTATTTGGCATGAAAGTAATGGTCATTGTAATTTTATCTAATTTGTTTATTTGACAGAATTCATCAGCACTTTTGGTGTCTTAACTGTGACTTTATATAATATCAGATACGTTACAATAGCAGTCTGCCAGAATGGAATGAAGGTTAAATAATACTATCCATATTTCATATTTATTTGTAACTGATCATGGTTTTCAATAATAAAAGTAGTTTATGATTATTTATAACGCGGAATAACTTATATGTTTGCGGACGAAAATCAATATTATTATTTTTTAAAATTTGCTTAAAATATACAATGATTCGATTAAATAAAATATATTATATTTACTAAATTGTTGTGTTATGTCTTAAATATACTAACGTATAATGATTTTTGGTTTCAGGGTTTTATGCAAGAATTACAAGTCACGAAGATATTAAAAATAAAGTATTCGAATATATAAAAATATTAGCGCGACCCATGGTGTTGTATCAACATGATCATCCGATTCATTGGACACCCGTCTACGTTGGTGGAAAGGTTAGTGAAAAAGATAATATAAACCATAATGACAAATTTCTGCCTCCTGAGTGGTCTTCTACCAGTAATTCAACGATATTGTAAGTTATCTTTATCTGACGAAACCCTTTCAAACATTTAATGCTCTGTTCAGTCCGATTCACTCGCTTCGCTCGCTCGGCGACGATATACTTATCCATTCACCTACGCAATCTCCACCAAAACAACAAAAATAGCAAGCAATAACTACACGACATCAGCAGACACAAGAAACGCTATATTTAAAATCGGAAACCCAGCTAAGCTGGATGTAAAAGTTGTAAGTATGTCTGCTTTGGAGAGATAAAGCGGTTAAAATCGAAACAGCTACTGATAATATATTAGAACAAAGATCCTTGAAAAAGATACAAGAAGCCGGTCTTACTGTAAAAAATAATGTTAAATTGAACCCTAGACTAAATGACATTATCTCATTAAACTTGACGGATTCTGATAAAAAGAAAGTAAAAATAGTATGCATATGCATATCCTTCAAAAAGCAAAAACATTACGAACTGTGTAATTGAATGCTCTACCGAAATCTGGACCAAAATACTCTCTTCGGGGCAACTATTCATTGGTTGGATGTCATGTCAGGTTGAAAATTACCTAAAGATACTCCAATGTTACAAGCGTCTAGGATCTGTCCATTTGTCATCAAAGTGTATGAAGAAATATCGTTGCTGACACTGCACTGACCGACATGAAACTCAAATTTCCATTGAGAATGCGAGCTCCCTATGCTGCGGGAATTACAAAGAAATCAATATAGAACACCTCGATCACACAGCTTTTGACGGGAAAAAATATCCAATCTTAGAAACATGGCGATCAGTATCAACTATGGATGACACTTCAGGGTTGACCAATAGCATCATGATTTGTCATATAAACTGCCAATTCCTAACAGCTCATTTTGACGAATTTAAGCTCTATTTCTGACAACAACAACACCAGATAATTTGCTTCACAGAAACATGGCTCACAAGGGGACCCTCAGGTAGCCGGGTCAGGGATTTTTTTCATATTTATGGTACATAAAGTTCAGACACCCAATAACACATGAGCAAAGCCATTCCGCCCGATGGCCAGGCATTTTCGAGAAAATCGATTTTGAAAATATTCGAGTACCGTATATCTCTTAGATGTAGAAAATGGAAGCAGTGAGGCCGTGGCTCAGTGGGCAGCGCGTCAGCTTAGTAAGTGCGAGGTTGCTGGTTCGAGTCTCCCTGCATGCGTATTATTTTAATTTTTTTTTTAATTTTTATTTTTTTTCGTTCTACGTTTATTGTTGGTAGAAGCATTTGTAACAAATAACAATTTGGTTGCAAAATAAAAGAGATTGGGTCAGAAATAAAAATTTTTTTTATTTTTCCAAGTTAAAGACAAAATGAAATGTTAGAGTACTGTCTAACAATAATGCTTTATTGTTAGTAACAACCTGTGGGGTTGTTACGATCCAAGGAATGGTAACGGGATATTTTGTTAGTGGTTGGAAGTAACGGTAAATGGTGGATAGTTTTTATGGAGGGTGAGGATTAAAGAATGGTTGGGGAATCGTAACGAAGGGAGGGATAGTACAAGGAACGTGCAGCGTAACAGGACACTTCACCTAAAGACACTTCTCCAAAAGACATTTCACCTAAAGACATTTTACCTAAAGACACTTCTACAGTGCGACACTTCTCCAATGCGACACTTCTCCAAAAAGACATTTTACCTACAGACATTTCTCTAATGCGACACTTCTCCAATGCGACACTATGGCGTCTTATGGCTGTTTTGGGGTCCGACCTTTAAGTTTTTCCAGCGTAATGACTGTTTTGAGGCCCATAAAGGTGACTCTCACACCAAATTTGTTTATAATTTTTTTATTGTTTATAAAATTGTTTATGATGTTAGGTTAGGTTAGGTTTCGTTAGGTTAGTTTAGCTTAGAATTCCAATGCTGTCACGCCCCAAGGTTTTAGTTTTTTTTTTTTTAAAAAAACATTAGCTTGCAGTTTTGGCCCTCTAATGCTTCAGGTCCCGAAAGATCGGCAATAATTTTGAAAATAAAAGTTGAGTTAAAATATAAATAAAATATTTTTATTTAAAAATCTTTATAATAACTATACTTGGTAATCTTTTGGAGTAACTAACATTTTGGAGAAATATCGCACATCAATATTGGAGAACTGTCTCTTTGGAGAAATGTCGCACTTTAATATTGTAGAAATGTCTCTTTGGAGAAATGTCGTATTGGAGAAGTGTCGCACTGTAGAAGTGTCTTTAGGTAAAATGTCTTTAGGTGAAATGTCTTTTGGAGAAGTGTCTTTAGGTGAAGTGTCGTGAACCCACGTGCAGGTACGTGGACAATAGATTTGGAAATACCGTAAGAAGGGTCGACGAGGTCTAACATTTCATTTTGTCTTTAACTTGGATAAATAAAAAAAAATTTTATTTCTGACCCAATGTCTTTTATTTTGCAACCAAATTGTTATTCGTTACAAATGCTTCTACCAACAATAAACGTAGAACGAAAAAAAATAAAAAATTAAAATTAAAAAAAAATTAAAATAATACGCATACAGGGAGACTCGAACGAACCAGCAACCTCGCACTTACTAAGCTGACGCGCTGCCCACTGAGCCACGGCCTCGCTGCTTCCACTGTCTACATCTAAGAGATATACGGTACTCGAATATTTTCAAAATCGATTTTCTCGAAAATGCCTGGCCATCGGGCGGAATGGCTTTGCTCATGTGTTATTGGGGGTCTGAACTTTATGTACCATAAATATGAAAAAAATCCCTGACCCCGCTACCTGAGGGTCCCCTTGTCAGACAGGATATATCTTCTGACTTATATTAGTTTTTCTCGAAGGATATGAGCTACCATAGATAGGCACAACTGGAGAAGGAGTGGATATATACGTCCACCATGGTATTATCGCTAAAATAATACATACATCAGATAATAAGGTGCCTCTCTCTCTCTCTCTCTCTCTCTCTCTCTCTCTCTCTCCCCCTCTCTCCCCCTCTCTCTCCCCCTCTCTCTCCCTCTCTCTCCCTCTCTCTCTCCCTCTCTCTCCCTCTCTCTCCCTCCCTCTCTCTCTCTCTCTCTCTCTCTCTCTCTCTCTCTCTCTCTCTCTCTCTCTCTCTCCCCCTCTCTCCCCCTCTCCCCCCTCTCCCCCTCTCTCCCTCTCTCCCTCTCTCCCTCTCTCCCTCTTTGCTCTCTCTAGTGTCATGGCGACTATGAGTCGTGTGCTATCTTTGAGGTCTACTAATATATGTTAAAATACGGGTATTATATTTAATAAAAATTATTGTGAAGTGACTGTAGTGTTGCATACATAGTGTACAACGAATATATAGTGAAATATCGTTGCTTGACCTATTTGCTTCTTGTAACTTATATCTGAAAACATTCCTATGCGACCATAGTGACCGTTACTTCTGATTAATTACTCAGCACTAATATGAATACGAAATGTGAGCGTTAAAGTCTGAATTTTAATGCATCACCATATGACGCAATCTATTTGAAGTTAGTGGGCTGCACTTTTATGCAGGCTGAATCCTTGTCTCAGTGTATTTCGTGCTTTTGTAACCGTTGAACGCCTGAAAAATTATTTGATTTATTGCTAATGACTAATGACAGGTGATTAGTGACATTGACAGCTTCTTGAAATGTAAATATTGTCTACTCACTTGCTATAGCTATAGCTGGGCTAATGTGCGCTGCCTTACCGAGTGTCAGTTACGTTGTGTACTAATAAACTGCACAGTCATATCCTCGTTACCGACGGTCCTCACGTATGACTAGGGTAAATTGTTTCGGCTGTAAGCAGTACATGAAAAGTGAGAATGGTTTAAAATGCTTGGGATTTGGCTGTGATGCTTATGGTCACCAAAGGTGTATAATACGCAGTGGGTCGTCCGTGGCTCGCTTCCTCTGCGTCGGCTGCAGATTAAAATATCCAGAGGGACGGTCTGCCCCGATTCTCCAACCTTCGTTAAACGACGTTGAACAAATTGGACCTTGTATTGTGTCCTCTGGCATTGATCAGCATACCAATATGGAACAGGCTCGCATCTCGTTGTCTCCTGACCTTTCGTCTATCGTAGATGCTTTACGTGGTGTCAGTGAGCAGTTGAAGGACCTTCCAACTATAAAGGAAAAAGTTACAGCACTCGACGGGCTTTATGGCATGGTTGAAAAATTATCAGCTACGTCCTTAACTATTTCTAACGCTGTAAACAAGCTCACAAATGATCTGACTACCTTGAACGCCAGATGTCAAACACTTGAGGATCACAATGCTACACTGACGCGAAGGATTGACGAATTAGAGAGCAAAGGAGTTGGAACCTCGTCTTCGGCGACATGTCATGATTGTACATCTTTAACGAGGCGCGTTGAGTACCTGTCTCAGCAGCTGCATAATGCGGAAATTGTCATCTCAGGGCTACCGGTCTGCCCAGAGGTACCTATCCTGGAGCTTGTTTTGAAAGTGGCTGGGGCTATTGGTCTTGCTATTGCACCAAGTGAGATCATGGATGCCTTTCGACTACCTGCCAAAGCGGGTGCTGCTCCTGCGCTCATAGTGCGCCTTGCCTCTACCATTAGGCGGGACTTATGGATAGAGAAGAAGAGGAGGAAGCCGATACTTCTGGCTTCTGACATAATTTCTACATTGACCGCATCCAAAGTTTATATTAACGAAAGACTGTCTGCTCAGAGGCTCAAACTTCTGGCTTTGGTTCGGGCTAAAGTTAAACCTCATCCGGAGCTCAAGGCGTGGACTCATCATGGTGCCATCTTCGTCAAGAAAGTCGGCTCGTCATCTTCCATCCGCATCGACCATGAAGATGACCTGGTGAAGATCTCATCATGACGGAAACCGGCACAAAATGTCCTTCTAAGCAAATTGGATTGTAAAAACTTAAAAATCTGTCATGTTAATGCACAATCGCTCATCTCTCATATCGATGAATTTCG